>OY987323.1:12785942-13051676 GCA_963920655.1 Geranium rotundifolium
CCTTTCTCTTCTCCTCGCCGCTCTTCTATCCTCTGCTCTTCGGCGTTGACCAGGTGATACTAACAAAAAAAGTTGCCTCTCTGACTTTTCTGATACTAACTCAATTATTAACATTTCTTAACTCTTGTTGTTAGAGGCAAAAACAGACTCTCGTTTCATCGTTCGGCCTGTACATCTCAACGCTCATTATTCTTAGGCGTTGTACATACTAGTGCTCTTTTCTTTTTCTAGTGGCTCCCGAGAAAACCAGAAGTAAAAGACGAGAAATTTAAAAAAATATATTTGTTGGTTTATCAAATTTACAATCTGAACTGAGGTTTCACTACACTATTTACGCATTCGGGCAGCGTACAATGGGCCAGTACGCAGCTAATTCGGGCTGCGTACATGCTTGTACGCAGCCCTTGGAATGTAAATATTAACAACTCAAGGGGCACTTTAGTAATATTAGTTATCACATATCCCATCAGATCTCTCTCTCTCTCTCTCTCTCTCCCTCCCTAATTACTCACGCATGCATTCTTATCCACACACGTCTCTCTCTCTCTCTCTCTTCTCAATTACTCACCACCTAACTCCCACCTCCCTCCTCTCCATTACTCTCTAAACACATCTCTCAAGTTCTCTCTTTTGTCTATCCATGGTCTCTTGCCCCCAAACACCTCCTCTGCTCGCGATGGATCAATTCCCCGCCTCCTCCGTCGAAGATGGTGCTGCAATGCAGCGCCAGATTTGAGCAACTCGACTGGTCCATATCTACCTCTCCGACGAAGATGCTTTTCTGGGATTTTTCAGGGCGTTTTTTGGACATTCTGTCCCCTCCACGAGACCTTCACCGTGCATATCTACTTCTCCGTGAGTCTCTCTCTGACGAAGATTTTTTTATTCTCTAGAGCATCTCTCTATAATTGTAAATAACCTCTATATTTTCTTATTCTTAATTGTTCATGTGAGGCTTGTACTTTAGTTAATTTATGTTCTTAATTTTTCTATTTAATGTGTAAGGACTTGATTCTTGATTCTTGAAAATAGTCGATTCTCTAATAAAATGTCAATTGTTAATGATTGAATTAGTAACAGAGGAGTCAGAGAGGCAATTTTTTGTTGTTGGTCTTACTTGATCAACACTAGAGATGAGAGAGAGGGGAGGAGGAGAGAGAGGAGAAAGGGAGATAAAAACTCAAATGGCACAGTTTAAAATTTTAAATGTATATCAAGATTATTTTAGTCATTTCATGTTTAAAATTAACTAAAAAAATTAACGGATTGTAGCTGAGTGAGAATAACCAAACTCAATATAACTCACATATGAAAAAATACTTCAGGTGAGATTATCCCTACATTATTTTATAGAGTAAGGTTTATTATATATCCATATAATTATATTTTAGTTTATTTATTTAATTAATAAATTATTAAGATTGTTTTTATATATGTAAGAAACCTCCTCTTGGTACTTTGCTTTAGGTCTCTATAACAATAGGGCCGGCCATAGTGGGACCCAAAAGACTACCTTTGATACCTCACATGTAGAATAAAATCAGGTTTTGTTGAACAAGAGCACACTGCAAAGAAAATCCCCACACACGTTAAAGTCTTTCCTTATATTCTTTCAATATGAAACATGTACTCACAATCCTATCATTAACATCTTTGCGAAAGAAAATTACAAAACTTTGACCATAGTATTGTCGTTTTAATCACACACTTTTCTAAGTTTCGTGCATGTATCCTATGTCATTCGAAAGGTAATGACTAATTTTGAGCCCTAATAAAATAATGTATTGTTATTTTACGGTAAGTTATTGTCAGACACTCAACAGTACGAGTGATGAACGGTGAACAATCACATATAGTGACCAGGCCAACTCTGATGCAGATAAATAATTAATAATTAATACGTTTTTGAGAACTGGAAAAAAATAAATACAAAGCCGAAGCCCAAGCACGCAATTCAAGTTTAAAAAATAGCTACTTATTTTGACTATGTCTGTAATATATCTTGAGAAAGCTTGTTTCAGAGGCCACGAATCTAGGACTCCAAAAACAAAGGTCCAATATCAGCTTTCTTAGATTTGTTTTAGTTTAAGGCTTAAGTTATATTTTCTTCCTAAATTAGGAATGGCAGCGGGTAAGGTTCGGGGTCGATTTTGCCATACCCATACTCCCGAACTCTACCCGCTTCCCCGATTTGAGTATATGTCTTGTTTGCGTACCCACTCAATTATTTATGTCTCCGACTCACTCGATTATTCGACGAGTACGATATTTCTTAATACTTCAGACTCGAAATTAAATAAAAAATAAAATAAAATTTTATGTGCTATTTTTATTATTTTTAATACACAATTATGTATAATTTTTGTAGGTTAGGTTTATTATTTTTAATAAGTATTTTATTTTCATTATATGAGAAAAAGTATTATGTACAGATCGGGGTAGATAGGTCTACTCGTACCTAATATGTATCATAACAATGCCCATTAGGTTTGTTTTGTTTTCGAGTGCGTCCGTTTCGACCGGGTCGGAAACATTAGATACTCGTTACGAATTCAAGATTTTTTTGTCATCCTTATCGCTCAAATGAACTATTTTTATGTTTTCGAGGGAAACATTATTAATAAATTCTTCTTTTCCTTTCATTAGTTCACCACCTATTGTTATGGTTTACTAATTTTCTTCGGACTTCCAAGCTGTGTTGAATTTCAAATTTGAATCTTGCATGTGGTTTTGCCGGGAAAAAGTTTAGAAGGCTGAGAAATAACACTAGCTAATAATTTGATATTTGTTTTCTTTATCGTCACGAGATGATCATTTGAAGGCCCTCTTTGTATCAACTGATGCTACTATTTTACGACCGAAAACTAATCATCAATTTTAGGACAATGTTAAGAAGAGATACACTCGACTAAAAACTCATATAAAACATCAAAACGTCATAATTTATGTAGAACAGTTAGATTTGATATGCGCGTTTACGACACATGGCAGGTCTATCATGTTCTATAACATTGCACTACACGTTTTACATGACTTCAATTTTATACATGTCCAGTATATTCTACAATACTGCATTGCATATTTTACATGATTCAATAATATTATACTACAAGTTAACAAATAAATGTTTACTTCAAAAGGCCATGGATGTAACCACCGACATAGAACAAGGTATCTATACATAGTGGAAGTCAACGTATTACAAACTTTGACCACACTCTTGGCTTAATTTGTCAAGTGTCGGAGAGAGAATATTTAGTAGTCGGTGCCCATATCTCGTAACCGCGTATTTGGTTCCTCCAGTGCACTCATTACTCATCACTCTCACAAGTTACCAAACACTTGGCTGTCCTCTTTATTTTAATTTCATGTTGTGGCGGTGTTACTTATTTTCTTACGACAGTCCTTATATAGCTACACATGTTCCCTAAACCATTGCCTGTATATCATGTTCAACCCTCATAATCCATAAATAATTACAGTTTATGTATTGATGTTTCATCACTCAAGTCAAGGATTGAGGTTATAAATATTGGTTGTTTCGGGCTTCCGATCGAGTGTGTCATTGTTGTTCATTTAACTTATCTGAAATATAGTTTCATTTTTTGTGTTGATGTTCTATTGTTTGATGAATTTATTATTTCATGACTTAAAGAATATAGTTTTAGTTATGAATTCATGGTTTCATTTTATTTGACATTATTCATGATGTACACATGATATTTCTTTTTTAGAAATATAAATTTAATTAATTTATTTATTATTTCATTATTTTTGAAATATTAATTTATTTACGAATTTGCAGTTTCATTAAATTTATATGTAATTTCATTTTTGGTAGTCTCATGTATTAAAATTATAGTTTCATTTAATAATATTTTTGAAAAAAGTTATTACATCAAACTCTCTGTCAACTCATTAATAGGTTTGGTACAGTTTATTGTCCATGATATATTAAAATATATATTTAATTAAAATAGTATTTTCAAAATTCATATTTAATAATTTTTATATTAAAACAATATTTTTATTAAAAATATTTTTTAACACTATTAAAAGGGATTCCCCATCCATGTCAGCAACGGGGTAGGGATGAGATCATGAAATCTTATCCGAACTCACTCTAGTGTCATTCTTACTCATAAAACCCTCCCCTATCTTCTAGTGGGATCGAACCATCAATCCGATCTCAAACAGTGTGATGTTAATTGTTGAGTTGTCCCCTTAGAAACGATAAACTTATTATTTCATTAATTAAAAATGTAGATTAATAAAGAAAATGAGCTATAGTTATATGATATTTGTCTTATTTTGTGATGAGACATTCCCCCACATTTTAACGCTAGCGACTTGGGTGTTTTTCTATCATTTTTTAATCATGATCAATGGTAGTCGTCATACCTTTGCAATATGCAAGATAGCGACTATGTGCATACATATGAGACTGCATCCTTTTAATCACTAGCATATACAAATACACTACTTTGTGTTTATGTATATGCATATAGTCGGTTTTTTGCGTACACGATCAAATCGTGTATGTGTTTACATGTCCTTCACTGAGTATATTGTCTACACCGTAGACGAACACACTGTCCATGATGTCACTTCTAACTATGTACTATACCGATCTCCTATACAAATTCAATGCTTCAACATCTAAACTTGAAAATGGTTTAGCATTTAGCTTTACATTTGTTGCATATTTTGTAAGAAGTTCCATTTGTTGATTACGCTGGTTTTTGAAAAGGATATTAAACCTTCACGTGAATTTTACAAAAGTAGTATTTTCTCGGTGTTCATACCGAAGGTTCTATTCTTTTTTATCAGTAAGATACAAATTTTAGAAAAACAAAAGGAAAGTACAAAGACAGTCACGAAAAACCAAAAAAACAATAAGGCATAAAGCAACACAAAACAACTCAAAATACCAAACTTGGTTTGGCCGAATCTAAATACCACCAAAAGTACAAGGGTAAAAAGCCTTCACCCCTTACTTAATGCCCATGAGGTAAACCACAACTATCCATTGGAAAGCTTGAGCAATCAAAAACTTTTCCCAATTGAAGGATTATTCTTACTTTCTGAATCAAAAGTTGTATGTGCTAACACAGTGCACACATATCGTAAATGCTCAGCTAGGAAATGCATTTTAATGAAGCGAGAATTCATCCATTATCAATTGCCTTGAACTCTCAAAATTTTCAAGATCTATTGTACTTGATCATACAATTGAATGTAATCGTTTGTAAAATTGAGTGTCTTGCGGTAGGCTCGATCTCACACGATGTATTAACCCTAGCTTAACATTTTTGGTTGATGATTGAAAATAGATGAAAATATTTAATTGATAAATATAACTACATGAAATTATCTAAAGAAACTTTAAAATCTTCATATTAAAAATTTTAAACTATAACGTTATTGAAAATTATAAAAACGGAATCCATGCATTATAAGGTGTAAGTACTTGGTCGGGCATTTTTTTCACTATGTGCCACGTGCACAACCTATAATTTGAGTCATGTCAATACTTGGCCTATTGCATTTTTAATAGTCGCATCCTAGTATGTGTGCATTTAAGTTTTTGTACACGTACAAAAATCATAGTCGCATCCTAGTATGTGTGCATTGATTATCAAAATTTGAATGTGTGCATTTAAAATATACAAAAATAATTGCATGTTGTAAATGTTCACGCCACGCGATGATATCAAGATTAACTTTAATTCTGAAGTACACTATGATGGGGAGATTGAATTGAGAATTTGATTGTATTCGGTAACTTGTATGGAGAACTTTATTATGTGGAGATACGGGTACTGATATTAAAAGAATATTCATATTTGTCGGATATTGATCGAATGCCCACTAATGTGCGAATAAACGAGCGGATATGGTCACCCGCTCAAGCGAGCGGGTGCGGGTACAGGTATGCCATACCTGTTCCATATCTGATATGTTCCCATACCAGCATGATGTATTTCATTTTCACTATCATGAAAATTTATCTTTGTTACGATTTCATGATTTCTATTATTAATTTCTTGGTATGCTATTTCATTTTTCATGATTTGATGATTTCATTTTCATGATTAATTATCCCAATTTTTCATGATTTACTATTAATTACCCAATTTTTGTACATCCCAATCTTCATAATTTTATGATTTCATATCTACGATTTCATGACTTCCTTTTTATGAACTTTATTTTCATCCAATGGAAACAGAGAAAAATCTCATGTGCTTTTCATGACAATTGGTATGATTTCCGATGCACGCCTCTTCTTCCACAACAATCTCAGAACTCATTACCTGATTTTCGATGCATGTCACTTTTTCTCATGAGCTTTTGACCACCTCGAACTTGTGATTCAAATATGAAATCGATAAAGCGCTTGAATTAGATCTTCTCCATCTGTGTATATAATATTCTAGAGATAAAGTTGCAGGTGAAGCAGGAGGAACACCACAAAATGGAGCTCGTATGAAAGAGTTGTGTGATTTGAAAGTTTCAATAATTTTTTAAATATAGGGGCATTTTTGTCATTTCCATAAAAGTTAACATAAGAGTTAATAAAGTTGGGCTATGTGGTACTTTGGCAAGCTTAAGTGGGATGTGAGTTAGCATCTTTTTTTCAGGAGAGGTAAGTGAGCTTTCTAGAAACCTAGGTGGAGGTAAGTGAAATTTTCCCAAAAATTTATAACTGAGAAGTAGTCACTTAAAATGTATACAATTATAGGTATAATTGTCTGTAATTTTGTCTTAAAAGTATTATTAACTTTTTTGAAGGTAAGAATATTATTAACCTAGTAGATGTTATGTAAAATATGTTGGGATTCGGGGGATCCAAATAAGATTAAGCAGCGGAAATAAAAAATTTAAAAAACCCCGAACCTGTCGGGA
The DNA here is from genome assembly GCA_963920655.1 of Geranium rotundifolium. NCBI lineage: Eukaryota > Viridiplantae > Streptophyta > Magnoliopsida > Geraniales > Geraniaceae > Geranium > Geranium rotundifolium. Next base: position 12,792,852 of record OY987323.1, read on the forward strand.
TCTTATCTACGCGATAGATCTACAAGTTACGAAATCATGTACCTTTTCGATTTTTCAGATAAGTCAGGTTGCGGGCAAGATAGCGCTCAAATCTCACCTCTAATTGAAAAAGTTATTTCACGAAGAATTGAAGAGTTTTGAATTTCCTTTCATTTGGCGCTGTTTTCAGGGAAATCAGACATCACACCTGGGAGCAATGCATCTCGCAAGTTTCGTCGCCAGATCCTCTATCAAGTACACACGAATGCACAAGACCACCAAATCTAAGCTCTTACGAGAAAGAAAACAAGCTCGATTAGTAAATCCAGCAGAGTAACGGCATGAAAAAATCAAATTATCATTTTTCAGCTCATGGAGCCTCTTATTTATAGAGATAACTAGGGTTTTGGGAGCACAAACCAGCCTAGAAAATGGGCTAGGTTCAGTTCCCTCCAAACCCTAGCCGCTACCCCATAATGGACCCATTACGGCACCCTATGAGGCTGGCCATCCTCATGGGTTTAGGCCCCATTCTCATCGTGGCCGGCAGCCTAAAACCCTAGAGTTTTGGCCCGGTCTATGACATTGAGGTGACAAGCCCGTGGCCCAAAACCCCAGGGTTTTGGCCACGGCCCGATTTAACCAACCCAAAATTAATTCTGCTCGGGTTTCCTAAAATGTGCATCCTTTGCGTGTGACCTTTTAGGCTCATGTTCCGTTGGCAGATCTGTGTAAAATTACCATTTTACCCTTTCCATCACAAGTGGCCTCTAGTAAGACATTATAATTACCCAACGTACATGATTATCGATGATCCGATTTAACCTTATGTCATCCATGTCACTATCCTTTTATCTCTAGGTATCTTGATTAATCATAAGTCATAGAGCCGTCATCCTCATTTAATTAATCACTGTTTCTTGATATGTGAGATGACTGAAAATGATACTCTGTATCATCTGCATGGCCATGCGTTTCCTTTCAGTCATTTTCATCAAGTGGCCCAAACTGATACCTATCCCATACTGTAGTATGAGGGATAAACTCCTCAAACATCTCTCGTATCACACTTATAACCCATCCCCGAGCCAATCATAACCGTTATGGTTACCCTATCACAGATAACGTTAGGTTTAAGTCAAACTTGGATATTGACTATGTTGTGATCACAACGACTCTTTGGTCTAAGGATACAATGACAAGCTACGACATCTGAATATGTTCATGACAAATCTATGTTACATATTCAAGTCGGGTCGTCCAATATCATTTCCCCAATGATATCTATGATCTGACTCCAGCAAAACCTATTGTCATGATTAGTAGAACGTGATCATAAAGAGTCGTCCTCATACTGGTCGCTTCTGATGAAGCTTGACTGACAAGGGACCCGTTAAGTGTAAATCATACAGATATATAGCTCTACTATTAGTGATGACTCACTCAATGATATAGATCGATGTATACTTAACATATTACTACAACACAATAGTAATATAATGCCGATTTTATTTCGTTGCATATGATGATAAAATTATTACAGACTTACTTCGTATTGGATTAGGGCACAAATCCTACAAAATATTTATAATTGACAAACAAACCAATTATGATTATATTTTCTTGTCGTATAATAAGCATAAATATATTTTTTCTTTTTTGTTATTCAAAACAAGGATAAGTTATTTGATCTGTGTATTATATTTTATTTGGCAAACCCCTGCTTGTTTTACCTATTTTTTATGATAAATAACTTATCTTATAGTTTTTATTTAAAATGACTCATCTTGTAGTTAATAAAGTGTACAAAAAATCAGGTTATCAAAATTAATTAATTTATTTTGAATTTGTTGCGTACCAAAAATGATCGAATATAATGGAGAAAAAACATGGTTGTTTATTAAATGTATAAATTGTCGTACGACAAAAAGAAAATAAAAGTTCGAACTCAGCAGGAAGGAGCCTTCCAAAATATTCTTAAGTTAATTATAAACTTTAAATTATTGTTTTAAGAACAGCTTTAAATTATTGATGTACTTTTTTCTGTACAGTGGTATATTGTACACTACTTTCCGACACATAATATTTCGTGTCCACGCGTGATTGTATGTTTTTCAAAATTTTATTTATTGTATCATGTACTCTACTTTCATAATAATAAATAAATAATAACATATAGATGTAAAGGATTGGTGATGTGAGTTTGTTTTGTGGATAAAAGATTCGGGAATGAGTATTAGACGACTTATTTCACTTTCCAAAACGATTTAATCGACGGGTTAAATATTGCATTCGTCATCTAAAGTTTTGTTTACTGTTATTTTTTTTAGTGCAAGACGAATTTATTTACTAATACGCAACTAATTCGACATCTAATTGGACAGCTGAAGATACAGATGATGGAACAGACTCCTCAATATAATCCAAGTTATTACTGTTAGTTAAATCAATTTAAGCAACATCCAATTGTGTTTTCTTTAAAGAAAATAGATGCATATATTACACAATATCAGCAAGAATTACATTAGAAAACACTCTTAGAACATGAACGCATAACTCTCGCTAGTGAATTAGCTACTTTATTCTCTCAACCTTTAATAAAAAAAATAGAAATAGAAGGCGCCAACCTTAATAAACCCCTAATTTTCACAATTAACAACCCAAAAAAAAACAGAGAATCGAAACTGTTGATAGACATCACAGCCCCTAAACAATCTGATTCGATGATCAAAGGGTTAACAAATGAATCAATTCCCCACCTCAAGGCCTCCAATATGCCCCAGGCTTCAACCCAGTCGGGACCCAAAACTCCTTCTCTGATAAAAATCCTTCCACCGAGAACCTCTCCATTGTTATTTATGGCGATACATCCAACCCACACTTTCGTCGACTATGTAGCCTCATCAACGTTGATTTTTATTGTTCCCATCGGCGGCCTTGCCCATTTAACCTCAACAACCACGTCCAGAACCCGAATCGGCACATTCTGAGCCGGCCACCAATCTATCCGAGAATTTCTCGCCACAATCAACACTTAATTCCTTTTAAAGGAGACCCTAGACCACATTAACTCATTTCGAGCCCGCCAAATACTCCACAACCTCATTATTGTTACTATTAGATTGACTATTTTAACAGCTGACAGAAAGATGTTTGTCTACATGTTGCAACATGAGTTATATGCTGAATAAACAGAAAGATGTCTATCCAGAAGTAATAATATAAGAAGTAAAACATCTAGGATGACGACTTCTGGTGAGTTTTTATTTTTAGAAGATCTCCTAAATGGATTGCGATTCGATATGATTCAGTTGTGTAGGAATTTAAGGAAACTTCACGATGTATACGAGGAATGGTTTGGAAAACCCTAACCACGAGACGATCAACTACTATAAAAGCCCGGCGACATCCCATTAGTAGTGGCGCTTGTATTTTTGTAAGTTGATCTTTGTGATAAGAATTCTGTGTTTCTAAACGTGTAGGATGAGCGTGTTGGGAAGCTGGATGTTTTGACATAGAACGACATTGTTGTGTTCAATCACTATTCAACGAAGAATGAGTCCTTGACTGAACTGGGATGTGTAAGCGCGATTGAAGTCTCGTGCATCCACTTGAAGAACAGAAACTGATCCGAGCAGAGGTGCTGCTCGAAGAGTGGAACTGAGAGAGGATCTCAGATTCAGGGGGAGACCCTGAGATATGTTATCACTTGTAACAATATCATAAAGTTAAATGATTTGTGTGATGATCATAAGAACTTGTATGCTTTGATTGTTTACTAAATAGTGAAACCTTTTCACTGGCAAAGTGCCCCCAGACGAAGGTGACGTTGCACCGAACTGGGTAACCATATCTCTTGTCATTTACTTTACTGTTCCGTGTGTTAACTTGAATTGTGCATTAGCAAGTGTTTTTACATAGCCTTGACATTGTAAGAGACATCTTGCGACTCTCCAGAATTTCAATTGGTATCAGAGGAGGCATCTAAACTGATAGGTGATTTCATGGAAAGAAATATTCTGGAATCCTAAGATAGACAGTTCAAGAGAAAGATGTTCCGTCAACATGCTCCCGATGTTGGATGGTACGAACTATAAGTATTGGAAGGCTCGCATGACAGCATTCTTGAAGTCTGTTGATAATAGAACTTGGCAGTCAATAATACATGGATGGGAGGCTCCATAAACCATTGATGCACAAAACGATGTACACTTCAAGCCTGAAGGTGACTAGAGCCCTGCAGAAGACGAATTCGCCCTAGGTAATTCTCAAGCCCTGAATTCATTATTTAATGGAGTTGATCAAAATGTATTCAGGTTAATAAACATGTGCACAAGTGCAACAGAAGCATGGGAAATCTTAGCCACCGCCTATGAAGGGACGACCAAAGTTCGTGAGCAGAAACTTCAATACCTTACCACAAATTTCGAAGCTTTGTCCATGAAAGAAGACAAATCTGTTAGTGACTTCAATGTACGAATCAAATATTTAGCCAATTAATCGTACTCTCTAGGAAAACCCATGACAGACGATGATCTGGTAAGAAAAACGATAAGATCATTAAGTCCTCGATTCAAGATGAAAACCACAGCCATAGAGAAAATGCACGATCTGAAGAAACTCAGGTTTGATGAACTCATGAGATCTCTAATGACACTTATACTCTCTCTTCCCGGTCCAGTCAAGAAGCAAAAAGGGATGGCTCTCAAAAGCTCCATACCCAGCTCTCATGAACAGGTAGCCTCTGACTCAAACGATGAAATTGATGAAACTATTGCTTTGATGGTCAAATATTTAGAACTACAGCAGGATCATGAAAAAGTTCGCCAAGAAGACAGGGAAACATGTTCTCCATGATGTCAAAGACAACCAGATGCAGAAAACCCAGAGGTTTGGAAACTATCCAAAACCCAAAAAAGGTGTGGATCATGGCGAAAAAGGAAAAGGCATTCAGTGCCATGAATGTGAATGGTTCAGACATATTCAAAAAGGATGTCCTAACTTCTTGAGAAAGCAAAAAGGGTTCAATGCAACCATGGCTGATGATGAAGAGGAAGATAGTGACACCGAACAGATAAGCAACTTCATTGCCTTTACAGCGTCTACCTCATCTAACAAAGTTCTAACTTATGAAAAAACATAATAGCTCTTTGATGATACTATGAACGATGCCTACAACCAGCTATTTACCCAATGGGCAGAATAGACAAAATTTATTGAGAAACAAAGGGAGACCATCCTATCTCTCACTGAAGACAAGGCTACTCGGAACAGTTGTTGACCTAAAGAAGGAAGTGAGCCGACTAAATGGAGAGATAGAATGAGCAACTAAATCGGTCAGAATGATGAACTCAAGTACTGAAGTCTTAAATGCACTATTGTCCATAGGCAAGCCAACCAAGAATATGCAGGGGCTAGGCTACACTCATGAGACCACTACCTCTCAAACCATCATTGTTCCTTACAAAGAGAAAAGCTTGATGCCAAGCCAAATGTCATAGATATTGGGTGACCCGCAAATACATAGACATTGTGAGCCACATTCTTCTGAAGTCCCCAATAGCACTCTACAGACATTCGATGAAAATCAGATCCAACGACTTCGTCAGCAACATCTTTCTGATGCCATCAGAAGACCATGATGGGTCTGTCATTATTGTGGACAAAAGGGTCATATTTGACCTTATTGCTATCATCTCTATGAGAAGAAACATACGCAGTCCACATCTTTCCCCTCTCATACTACATCACGAAGAATGACCACTTTGCAGAAGGAGTGGAGGTGAAAAAGAAAACATATTGCGCCAACATAGCGTACACTACATTGACTGCCTCTACTGGTTAGGACTGGTACTTTGGTAGTGGATGCTCTCGTCATATGACAGGAGATCAGAATCTGTTAGTGAACATGAAACCATGCTTTGTCGGTCATGTCACGTTTGGAGATGAAGTCAACGCAGAGTAGTTGGTAAAGGACAACTCAGCTTCCCGAATGTTGCTTGCTTGACCGAGGCACTATTAGTGGAAGGACTAAATGCCAATCTTATTAGCATTAGCTAGTTGTGTGATCTCGAATTACTTGTAAAATTCACCCGTAATTACTGTTATGTGATGACAGAGAAGGAGATCGAGCTCACGAAGGGTTTTAAGTCCAGAGATAACTGCTACATTTGGCCTCCGACATCCTGTGATGCAAGACAAACAAGTCTCTTCTCCAAAACAGATGAAGCTCAACTCTGGCATCAAAGACTTGGGCATCTGAATCTCCGGAGTATGAAGAAAATAATGTCAGAGTAAAGCCATAACCGGAGTTCCTACCCTCAAGATTCCTGAGAGAAGACTTTATGGAGACTGCCAGATTGGAAAACAGGTCAAAATGTCTCACAAGATGTTACAACATTATACTACCTCAAGAGTTTTGGAACTGCTCCATGTGGATCTTATGGGATCAGTGCAAGTGGAAAGTCTTGGAAGGAAGAAATATGTTTTTGTCTGTGGTGACAACTTCTCCAGGTACACTTGGGTGGAGTTCATTTGTGAAAAATCTAACACATTCAATGTTTTTAAAGCCCTGTGCAACATAGTACAACGAGAAAAGGGGGATCAAATGTCGCAGGTTCTTCTTGAACACCTGATGTCAAGACAGATGTTCCTGACAACAGATCTGACATGGTATGTGACATTGGGCCAGACATCAAACCCATTCCTCTGCCAGAACAAAGAATCCCCTCGAGGAAAGTTCCTAAAGATCATCCAGTACAAGAAGTAATTAGAAACATTGAAGATGAGATTCGTACCAGACCTAAAACACTAGTAAACTACAAAGAGATGATAGGTAACATTTTTTTAATTTCTAACATTGAACCCAAGAATGTGCATGAAGAAATTAATGATGAATATTGGATAAATGCAATGCAAGAATAGCTTGGACAGTTTGAAAGAAATACTGTATGGGAACTGGTGCCCAAGAAAGACAACATAAACATCATCGGGACAAAGTGGATTTTTAACAACAAAATTGATGAGCATGGGAACATCTCTCGAAACAAGTCAATACTTGTAGCTCAAGAGTACACGCAAGTTGAGGGAGGTGATTTTGAAGAAACATTTGCTCCGGTAGCAAGACTCGAAGCAATAAGGTTACTTTTGGGTACCACATGTCATCTCCAGTTTAAGCTCTTTCAAATGGACGTGAAGAGTGCCTTCTTAAATGGTTATCTGCATGAAGAAGTATATGTAGCCCAACCAAAAGGTTTTGCTGATCCAAGCTTACCGCATCATGTGTATAAACTCAGGAAAGCACTATACGGACTCAAGCAGGCTCCTCGGGTCTGGTATGATAGATTGACTCAATTTCAGATGCAAAATGGATACATTAGAGAATGGGTGGATCAAATTTTGTTCATAAAGAAGGAAGGACAAAACATTATGATAGCTCAGATATATGTGAATGATATCGTGTTTGGAGGAATGTCTACCAAGATGGCACAACATTTTGTGACACAGATGCAGTTCGAGTTTGAGATAAGTATAGTGGGAGAATTTACCTACTTCCTGGGGTTTCAGATCAAGCAGATGAAGGATGGGATATTCATATCTCAAACCAAGTATGCTAATAATCTAGTGAAGAAATTTGGATTAGAGAAGATATCTCACAAAAGAACTCTGATTGCCACAACCACCAAACTTACCAAAGACGAGCAAGGAGAATCGGTGGATCAAAGTCTTTACAGAAGCATAATAGGAAACTTACTTTATCTGACTGCGAGTCGACCCGACATATCATTCTCGGTAGGAGTATGTGCCAAACATCAATCCAATCTCAAGGTAAGCCACCTAACTCAAGCAAAACGCATTTTAAGATATATTGCAGGAACTGCTAACCTTGATCTCTTATATTCTTTCGACACATCGTCAACACTGGTAGGATACTGTGATGCCGATTGGGCGGGGAACGCCACTAATCGAAGGAGCACATCAGGTGCATGCTTCTACTTAGGGAATAATCTCATATGTTGTTCAGCAAGAAACATTATTGTGTCACATTGTCCACGGCTGAATCTGAGTATATCGCTATTGGAAGCAGTTGCACTAAGCTCTTATGGATGAAAAAAATGCTGTCAGAGTATGATGTTCATCAAGATGTCATGACATTATTATGTGACAATGTAATTGCTATTTACATCTCCAAAAACCATGTGCAACACAGGGTTGACTAGGCATATAGACATCAAGAACCATTACATACGAGATCTGGTGAAGAACAAGAAGGTTCAACTTGAATACATTCCTATGGAAAGACAACTGACAGACATTTTCACCAAGCCACTCGATGCTAAAAGATTCGAGAACCTTCGATCCTTCTTGGGATTCTGCTTAATTGAGCTCCCCACAATGTCCTAAATCTAAGGGAAGTAGGGTAGTGAGTCAGGACGTTTCTGATCCAAGGAAGGAAATGGGCCAGCTTAATTTTTAGAGCACATTAAGTATGCGTTAGAATCTTGCCTGCTCTCTCTAGCATTAGGTCAATGGAGCAGTAACGGAAAGCTGAAGTTCAAAAGATTTTGAAAGATTTTCCTAGATTTTCGCTCCCATATACCAAAACTATGTAACCACCAAAAATCCTTCTCTGTCTCTGTCAAACCCTTGCACTCCCTTCAGAAACCTAGCTCTAAAAAATGGTCAGCACCAGGAGCGGAAGAATCGCAGCCAGTCTTGCAAAGAAGAAAGTTATCAGGATAAAATCAAAATCCCCTCCGAAGCCTGATACTGAGAAATCCGTTTAAAACAACAAGTATGGAGTTAAGGTTCGTGGTCTTCATTCGGCTCGACACAAGAAGGGAGTGGTGATAATAGAACCATCGGCTCTTATTAAGAACGAGTCGACCAATGTCAGGGAAGAAGTCCCACCTGTAGTTACTCAAATCAACAACATGCAAGGTATTCCTGTTCAACTCTCTTTTTCTAAAAACCCTAGTGGTCAAGATTTGATAGCCCCTCTTGTTATGGAGGCTCCTGAGGGAGATTTGAGGCCAGACCAGACTTCTGTGGAAGTCATGCATGTTTTTCCCCTTCAAACTGTACTGCCCTCTGAAGATCTAAATTAGGAAGAAGCGCAAGAGGTGCAGGAAGATGTTTCAAATTCCTCCACTCTTGACAAATCGACTCGTTTCGAGGAAATAGAAGCAAATCCTAATCAGGATCGTGATGATACAGAAGGTGGTTCATACTCATCCGCTCTTGAGAGTCCAACTCAGGAAGAAGCTATGGAGGACGACCATGGTCTGGAGAAAGAGGAAGACAATGCAGAAGAAGATGGTCTGCAAGATGTCCATGAGGATGTCAATGAAGATGTTCATGATGATGTTGCTATTATTGTCCAGGATGGTGTTACAAATATGCCAACATCCTCTGGTCCATAACATGTGGTTGAAAGAGAAGTTAGTGCAGCAGATGCTCACGAATCTGGTGAGGAAGTTGTTGTCCCAGCATTATCTGATCCTAAAAATGCTGGTGAAAGCGAAGGTGGTAGGGTAGGTGTGGTACCCTCAGAAGAAGATGTAGCATTGTTAAGTCTCAGGACAGAGAAGTCCAAGAAAAATAAAAGGAAAAACATAGAAGGAATTGCCCCCACTGAGAAACAATCAAAGAAGAAGAAGACATAACTGCCAAAGAAGGAACAAGCTAAAACAGTAAGAAGAGAAAGTTCAAGAGTTCCCCAGTAACCACCAAGAAAAAGCAGAAAAAGTCGGTGAAAATGTCTTGGCATTTGGCCGATGAGCCCAAATCGGCTAACGAGGAAGAAGAAATTGTGGCGATTGCACCTCTAGTTACCAGCACCAAAAAAAATGTGGGAGAACAGAAGCTCCGAAGGAACGTTCTAGCTGCTCCATTGGATAATATTTCTTTCCACCACGAAAATGGAGCCTTAAAGTGGCGATATCGTATCAACGAGTACTATTTCCTATTAAGGAAATGTCGACTGAAGTTCGAAAAATGGACGCCATAATGGAGTTAATTGATGATGCTGGTCTCCTCAAGACTGTCTCTAACATAGGTATTTATTACCCCCTCCTTGGTTAAAGAATTTATTGTAAACTTGTCTCCTGCATTCGAAAACCCGGCAAGTCCCGAGTATATGAAGGTGTATGTGAGAGGACAAGGAGATCAAAGGAGATGCAAGGAAGATTTGGCCGACCAAGGGAAGGATGGCTTCCTCAGAACTCTCCACCAAGTACTCAGTGTTGTACAGGATCGACATCTCAAACTGGGCTCCATCCTTACATGGGTCAAAGTACTCAGTGTTCTACAGCCCGTGTCATCTACCTCATGGTACGCGGTCTACGTTTAATTTTGAAACCTTTGTTATTGAGCACTTGAGCAGACATGCTAAATCCTTTGCGGTAAATATTTCAAGCATACTCCGGGTCTCAGATGTTGTAGGCAAGAAACCAACATCACTCACCTTCAGTCCCAAATTGTTTGAGGGTAAACATGTCATTGACATTGTCAGACCATCTGTTGAATCATCTGATGTTGCTGACAAGACTGAAGATGTTCAGAAGGTTGTGCTGAGAGAATTTCAAGAGGAGATACGCCGCGGACGAAAAAGCGATGGAATCCAATTCTGAGAGCATCTAAGATCGCTTTGCTTGTTTTGGTTTTTTTTTTCTTATATTTCTTTTGGGATTACTGTGAAAACTCTATTCACTCGGGGTCTGTCCGAGTTCACTTTGGTTTGGGTGATCACTCCCATTCTGGTACACTTTTATATCCTTGTGCTTTTATCTACTTATCTATTGCATGATTACATACGCCATTTGACATATTTTTGAGGCAATCAGGGGGAGAAGAAGTCGTAAATGGTGCCATAAGCAAATCTCTGGTGCCAAATGTCAATCCAGATGTGATGACATCTCTATGTAAGGTGATATAGTTAAATAGAAGTTATTAGAATAGAAGTGCTCGCCTAAAAATAGCCAAAGTGGGAGATTATTGTTACTATTAGATTGACTATTTTAGCAGTTGACAGAAAGATGTCTTTCTACATGTCGCGACATGAGTTATATGTTGAATAAACAAAAAGATGTCTATCCAGAAGTGGCAACATAAGAAGTAAAATATTTAGGATGACGAATTCTAGTGAGTTTTCATTTTTAGAAGATCTCCTAAATGAATTGTGATTCGATATGATTAAGTTGTGTAAGAGTTTAAGAAAACTTCACGATTTATACGAGGAAGGGTTTGGAAAACCCTAACCACGAGACGATCAACTACTATAAAATCCCGGCGGCATCCCATTAGTAGTGACGCTTGTGGTTTTGTAAGTTGGTCTTTGTGCTAATCATTCTGTGTTCCTAAACGTGTAGGATGAGCGTGTTGGGAAAATGGATGTTTTGACATAAATCGACATTTTGTGTTCAATCACTATTCAACAACGAATGAGTGCTTGACTGAACTGGGATGTGTAAGCACGATTGAAGTCTCGTGCATTCACTTGAAGAACAGAAGCTGATCCGACCAGAGGTGCTGCTCGAAGAGTGGAACTGAGAGAGGATCTCAGATTCAGGGGGAGGCCCTGAGATAAGTTATCACTTGTAACAATAGAATAAAGTTAAAAGATTTGTGTGATGATCATATGAACATGTATGTTTTGATTGGTTACTAAATAGTGAAACCTTTTCACTGGCAAAGTGCCCCCAGACGTAGGTGACGTTGCACCTAACTGGGTAACCATATCTCGTGTCATTTACTTTACAGTTTCGTGTGTTAACTTGAACTCTACATTAACAAGTGTCTATTATTTAGTCTTGACATTGTAAGAAACATCTTGCGACTCTCCAGAATATCAGTCATACAAGCCCATTTGAGGCCCTCTTTAGAGCCCATAGTTAACAAGGACACCAGATTATTGCCGAAACGCAAAAGAAAAGAGGAACACACCTCAGGAGCTTCCCAGATCGGGACAACTAGCGAACATTCAAAAAATAGGTGGGTCACTGATTCTTGAGAAGAGTTACACAGAGGACATGGTTCATGTGTAACAACATCTTTTGAAGCTAAAGATAGTTTAGTGGGTAAAACCCCAGTAATAAGCCTCCACATTAAAAAAATTTACCTTTGGAGGGACATGTAACCATCATATGATCCGAACTAACACTAAAAGTAACCACAACTTTCGAAAATTTTATTTTCTAACCAGAAGTTATCACATATATAGATAGAACCTCCTTTACTGCAACAACATCTTGGGTCGTAGACCTACGATAAATAAAGCTATTATCCGCGAAAAATAAGTGAGATATCGTAGGGGCTGCCCGAAATATTTTACAACCCATAATACAATTTAATCTCATAAAACTTGAAATTAGAGCTGAAAAACCCTACGTATAGAGAAAAAATAAATTTGAAGATAGGGAGTCTCCTTGACGAATTCCCCGAAATGGAGTTATTAGCCCCAACTCTTTACCAGAAGAGACCACCATATATGAGACCGAAGAGATACAACCATGTATTAAAGACAACCACCTGTCCAAAAATCCCATACATATCAGAATCAAACGAAAAAACTCTCATTCTACCATATTGTACGCTTTACTCGTACCAATGTTATCTGTGATTAATCTCCTTGGAACAAAAGCAATTTGTGTAGGTGAGATCAACATATCCAGAAGAGTTCTAAGCTATTGGCCAAAACCTTATCCAATATTTTATAAACAACATTGCATAAAGATATTGGTTGTAAATCAGCCATAGTCTCACTCAAAAAAATGAAACTAGAGAACTTGCGAGTTGAAAGCTCAAGAAAGAACTATAATGCATGTGGTTTCCCAAGCCCACGACATTTCCACACCAGTGTACTCATAACTCTGTGCGAGACTCCTCCTGGAACCCCGCACGCTCATTTAAGTGACCAGAATCGCCCCCACCTCATTACCTTCCCCCTCCAAAACAACAGGTTCTACTCTTCTCCTTTTAACTCCCCCTCTTCTCACAACTGATGAATCTCTGATACCATCACTATTATCAGTCATCTCCCTATTAGTCTCTACCTCATCACTCCTTTGTTGGGGTACATTTTCTATCGACGAAGATGCTGAAAAATCTTCCACATTCACTCTAATATCTTCTTCCTTCCCTATCCTCAATCACTTTAATGTACTCACATGATATATGCACCCCATCTGAGCACGCATCAAAATTTCATAGGGTTTGTCTCAATCTTTTCTCGCATTGGCACAATTACGATCCACATGCCCTATTACCATAGGGTTTGTCTTTGTCTTTTCTCACATTAACACAATTACAATCTACATGCCCTATTAATCCACAAGAAAAACAAAAAGTGGGGAGCCTTTTAAAACAAAAACAAACTCACCAGGCCTTACCGATTGAGTCAAACATTCTTACCCTCCTCATCACGGGTTTGTTCAAGTGCTTTTCCACCCTTACCCTCACATATGATTTAAATACCCTTATGAAGTTAGCCAGATCTGTCTCAATGAGCTCACCCACCCTTCGGCCTATAGCTTTAGTTGTACTCTTTGTCTTAAGGTTTGCAGGTAATCCATGATTTTGCACCCATAAAGGAAGGAAATTAAATTGTACCTCTGACAGGACATTGCCATTTTGTAGCCTCCACAGAAGCAACACATTCCTTCCCTAAAGGACCAAGTACTTCTCTCCTCCACCTTAGCCATTGCCTCAGAATTATAGAATTGAACAATATACTTATTTTTGCAGACTTCTTGAATAAAAACTCCATCCTCGAGCTGCCATAAATTTCTTCATCGTTGGAGAATCTATGTGCATGTCAGTCAGAACATCTCCAACAACACATATTGAACATTTACCCTTTTGTCATTCTTTATTTATTCTGTTGATTGCAACTCAGCCCGTTCCTTTTCCTCAATTGTTATCATTGTCCATTGCTGCCGCAAGTTCTCCATTGCCCTTGCTCCCTCGCCCATTCGAACAACCTCAATAAAGAAACCCCAAACCAGGAAAACTTTGAAACCCTAAACTTGTCTACTAATCTTCAAATACCTAAATCAGTTCCAAACCCAACAGAAACACTCGAACTCACCAAACCACAGACGTCCTCATGAAACCAACACACCGATTAGAGATCCGATACAGAAACCCCTCTAAACCACTCTAAACCGAAAGCTTCGGTACCATGTCACTCACTGGACTAGATTTACCAGTTGAGTTATAAATTGTTATAGGATTTCGATTCATAATTTTAATAGAAATGTGCGTATTTTATAATAAATGGAGCTTATGTTATTCAAAAGTATAGAGTAGTAACATGTTAATAATATTTGAAACGGTGGCAAATATTAATTCACCTTTGTGACATCTCAATAAAATGTAGGATTAATTACACCTTACTATACCTAGTTAGAAGCCTTTTACAAGTTGATATACATATTTTAAAAATTTTCATTTCAGCTCACTTAATTATATATTTTTTACAATTTTCCCTAACACCGTTAAATTTTGAATGGAAAAATTCATTAAAGTGTGAAATGTATAAAATACCCTTGACTACTTATAAAATTTTAAAGTGATGCCATCTAGACATTTTTTCCCCATTTATTTCTTTTCTTTTATTTGATTTTGTTCTTGTTCTTCCATTATCTGATTTTGATTAATCATCCAAATTCATTCCAGAAATTTCAAGCAATCATTAAACTCATGACCAAATAATTTCCAATTCACAGCAATCATAAGACATACACTTCTCTGTTAAGGTTTTAACAAAAACAATCCGGAAATCCCAAGATTTCAACACCAAAATTTCAACAAAATCACTACCCAAATGAAGAACCCATACATGAATCTCAGTAGTGTTCAGTTCGACGTAACCAATAGTGTCTGACAACCTCCTCGGCTGCTCCTAAAGCTCTGGCCACCGGATAAAAGCCAGGAAAATGGATAAACCATAAGCTCCAACTTGTCTACTCCTTGATGTGTTCTGTCAGTGGACCACCTTCAATAATCTTTGTCCTAACTCACCGGAGCTCCGACGAGCCTGAGAGCTCACTACCTCCTCCTGTAACGAAGACGGATTCAAAATCTCATAAAACCCACAGACCTTCCCAGGTTCTTGAGCAGACAACGAGAGAGATATGAAAAAAGGCCAGATCTAAAAATGAGTCCCATCGATTTTTGGTCGCTTCTCGCCGGCGACAGTAGCTGTAACCTCGACCAGAGAAGAGATGCGAGCGCTTCAATGCCAATCGACGATTACCCTTTTGTCATTCTTTATTTATTCTGTTGATTGCAACTCAGCCTGTTCCTTTTCCTCAGTTGTTATCATTGTCCATTGCTGCCGCAAGTTCTCCATTGCCCTTGCTCCCTCGCCCATTCGAACAACCTCAATAAAGAAACCCCAAACCAGGAAAACTTTGAAACCCTAAACTTGTCTACTAATCTTCAAATCCCTAAATCAGTTCCAAACCCAACAGAAACACTCGAACTCACCAAACCACAGACGTCCTCATGAAACCAACACACTGATCAGAGATCCGATACAGAAACCCCTCTAAACCACTCTAAACCGAAAGCTTCGGTACCATGTCACTCACTGGACTAGATTTACCAGTTGAGTTATAAATTGTTATAGGATTTCGATTCATAATTTTAATAGAAATGTGCGTATTTTATAATAAATGGAGCTTATGTTATTCAAAAGTATAGAGTAGTAACATGTTAATAATATTTGAAACGGTGGCAAATATTAATTCACCTTTGTGACATCTCAATAAAATGTAGGATTAATTACACCTTACTATACCTAGTTAGAAGCCTTTTACAAGTTGATATACATATTTTAAAAAATTTCATTTCAGCTCACTTAATTATATATTTTTTACAATTTTCCCTAACACCGTTAAATTTTGAATGGAAAAATTCATTAAAGTGTGAAATGTCTAAAATACCCTTGACTATTTATAAAATTTTAAAGTGATGCCATCTAGACGTTTTTTCCCCATTTATTTCTTTTCTTTTATTTGATTTTGTTCTTGTTCTTCCATTATCTGATTTTGATTAATCATCCAAATTCATTCCAGAAATTCCAAGCAATCATTAAACTCATGACCAAATAATTTCCAATTCACAGCAATCATAAGACATACACTTCTCTATTAAGGTTTTAACAAAAACAATCAGGAAATCCCAAGATTTCAACACTAAAATTTCAACAAAATCACTACCCAAATGAAGAACCCATACATGAATCTCAGTAGTGTTCAGTTCGAGGTAACCAATAGTGTCTGACAACCTCCTAAAGCTCTGGCCACCGGATAAAAGCCAGGAAAATGGATAAACCATAAGCTCCAACTTGTCTACTCCTTGATGTGTTCTGCCAGTTGACCACCTTCAATAATCTCTGTCCTAACTCACCGGAGCTCCGACGAGCCTGAGAGCTCACTACCTCCTCCTGTAACGAAGACGGATTCAAAATCTCATAAAACCCACAGACCTTCCCAGGTTCTTGAGCAGACAACGAGAGAGATATGAAAAAAGGCCAGATCTAAAAATGAGTCCCATCGATTTTTGGTCGCTTCTCGCCGGCGACAGTAGCTGTAACCTCGACCAGAGAAGAGATGCGAGCGCTCCAATGCCAATCGACGATTAGACCCCCCCCCCCCCCCCCCCCCCCCGCTCTGGTTGGAGAACTCGTCGACGATGCCAATCGGCGTCAAAGCCAAGCCATCGATGACTCTGTACGCGAGCCCTCTGTCCAGCCCAACCTAGCCCTCCCTCTAGGTTCAGGCTGTCCAAAGACAATCGCTGGAGCCACACCTCCAGCTTCAGGCTTTGGCACCATCATCGATTTTCAAATGGGGTGGTCCAAGCCCGGCGAGATACGACCCATTCCTGGCTTGCCGAAAAAATCTCCAAGGAAAATCGTCAGACAAGTACTGGAAATTTGGTGATTCAAGACAATTGTGGGTGAGGTATGGATTCCCCTCGCCGAACCCTCAATTTTAGAGAGTGTGGCTCATCTGCAAATAGTGGAGACTCAATATAAATCTTAAAAGAATTTTTTAATTTGAAAAGAGAAGGGTATTTTGGGCATTTTAAAAAAATTTAGCAGCAAAGATAATAAAACATAACATAAATAAGTAACGTGTAAATATTTGGTAATTTAGTGAGTTTAAATGAAATATTTTGATACAGGTATAAGGCCATCTCCAACACTGAATTTGCATATTTGGAGAATTTGTTCTCCAACGCAGGTATCCAAGTATCCATATGCATATGCAAAAATGCATATTTGCTACAGTACATCTCCAAATTTCAAAACACATTGTAGCAATCTCCAGACAATATAATCAGTTTTTTATTGACAAATGTTTTTCCTTTTTCATTTTTTTTGCAAAATCAGAAGAACATACAAAATAGATAATTTTTTCGGGATATTATAAGAAATGAGTGACAATAGTTGATTTAATTTTTTTTAAATAATTTAATTCCTTCTATTTATTTTAATTTAATTTGTATTTTATTATTATTTTAATATTAAAAATAAATAAATAAATACAAATCCGATTAATCCCCGACTAATTTAATTAATCCCCAATTAATCTTTCCGGGATGTTGTCCGCCCGATTAACGCCTAGCGATTTTTAGAAAATTATGCTTCTTGGTTAGTGTTGGAGAGAAAATTTTATTATATAAAATTTTGATTATTATATGATCTTTATTTTTAGTAAATTATATAAATATAATATGTAAAATTATTAAATAACAAAAAATAGTATTTGATATACTTTTAAAGATGGCCTAACAACTTGTAAAAAGCCTCCAACTAAGCACACTAAAGTGTAATTAACCCTCAAATGCATGAGAAATACGACACTCCCACCCACTGTCCAATCCATGTGGCTGGAAAACTGGAAGCTCTGTATTCATTCTCTCTCTAGAACTTCTCTATATATACAAATCCATCGCAGTAGTAAATTGTACCTTCGGCTTTGTAAACCACAAGGCCAAATACAGAGCCTAAAAATTCTCCACGCTTCTTCACTGATCAATCAAACTCACAATCAAGAGAAAAATCATTTTCCTTTCTCACCAAACTCTGTTTTGTTGCTCCTCTTCTGTTGAAATTAAGGTAATGTCTCTCCCGCTTCCTTCGTTGCAGCTTTGTGAGTCTTCAACCTCTTGTTTTTAATGATGTTTGTGGTGTATATCAAAGTATAATGCGAAGCGGAAATGGGTCTTCTGTTATTTGTTGATGGATATGGTGTTTTGGGTCTTTGGGTTTTGCTTTTTGCTTGCATTGTGAGGGTTTTCATGTAGCTTGTATTTTCTCTGGTGTGGTTCTGTAGGTCTATGTTATTCCCTTAATGGGTATTTTCTTCGTCTTCTTCTATGCAATTGATTTGATCTTATCTGGTTGGAAATGTTCATCATTTGATGTAAAGGAATGATTTTTATGTTCTTAATGGAAATGGGTCTTCTGGGTTGTCTGTTTTTGATTATGGTCACATGGGGTTTTGTATGATTTTTGGTTCATTGGTTCTGTAGATCTCTGGTTCTTGCTTGATGTGGATCTTGCCTGCAACTTTTAAACAAACTGGGCTTTTGATGTAGAATTTGCTCCACTAGCTATGTTAATGTTTCTATTGACAATGCTATTGAGTGAAAATTGTTGTAACATTGAAACTATCTTTACCTTGTTTGTTGTTTGTGACTAATATGTTCTATCATTCATACAAGTTTTGGAAGCTATGATTGTTTCATGGTAATGTTTTCCTTAAAATTGGAACTTACTGTCATAAACTGAAATAATTTGCTTCCTGGTAATGAAATGGTGCTATTTTCAGTTGCATATGTGCTAATATTGACTTCAATGCATTGTTCTTCTTCACAGGAACCTTATTCGATTTTAGTTTTTGCTGAAAATCAATTTGGGGTAAAATGGGGGTTTCTTTTTCCTGCCCCTTTGCTGATCAAAATGACGTTGAAGACCCCATTGAATCTATTATTGTCAAGTCCATCAGTCTTGGAGATGACGATAATGCCAAAACACCCATCAGATCCGTCAGTTTCAATAGCCGCAATTTGGAGCCAATGGTCATGAAGTCATTAGATTCTGGGGCAATGAAACTTGAAGGATCTATTAGTCTTGAGAGGAAAGAATTGGAGACAGTGCTCTCTTTCAAGGCTCCATCAGAACAAGAAGAGCATTCATCAAAGATCAAAGGCATTGATAGCCTATTCCCGAGATTGGACAGTCGTCCCGACGAGAGCAGCCCCAAACACCAGGCTGCTCTAAAATTGCAGAAGGTGTACAAAAGCTTCCGGATCAGGAGAAAGCTTGCAGATTGTGCAGTTCTCGTGGAGCAGAGCTGGTATGCGTTCTCCATGCATGCTAATTGTGTCATTTCAAAACTTTATTGTAATTTTATATTTTACGGATGCAAATCTGTGCAAAAATATTCAGGTGGAATCTATTAGATTTCGCAGAGCTCAAACGGAGTTCCATATTGTTCTTCGACATTGAGAAACACGAAACTGCCATTTCCCGTTGGTCAAGGGCAAGAACGCGAGCTGCCAAGGTAAATTTCAAACATAGTGAACCTACTACAATACTTTGCTTGGATAATATATTTCTTATAAGTATAATCACAATTTTCTCTTATGTTCAGGTTGGAAAAGGTTTGTCAAAGAATGACAAAGCTCAAAAACTTGCACTACAGCACTGGCTTGAGGCAGTAAGTAAATTGCATTTCAGAACAACTAATACATTTGATATTCTTAAAAGTACTATTGCTTACTTCAGTTTTGTTATTCACTTACGACAGATTGATCCACGCCACCGCTATGGGCATAATCTTCACTTCTATTACGGAAAATGGCTTCACTGCCAGAGTAGACAACCCTTCTTCTACTGGTATTTTTCTTCTATGGCTTTTTTTGTTACAGCAGGAAGTTATTAATGATTCTATAGGTTGAAAGCTTGAATCTGAAACTAAATTGTGTTGGTTCCAAAATTTAAGGTTGGATATTGGAGAAGGGAGGGAAGTAAATCTTGTTGAAAAATGTCCTCGGTCGAAACTTCAGCAGCAATGCATCAAGTATCTCGGTCCGGTGAGCCTCGTTTTCTTTTCTCGATGATCCTCTAAGTTAAATTTATCGTCAATCTTCCTGATATATATATATATATATATATATATTGTTTACTGTGAATAGATGGAGAGAAAAGTGTATGAAGTGGTTGTGGAGGATGGGAAGTTTGTTTACCAGCAAACAAGGGAGATCCTCCACACCACGGGCGAACTCAAGTGGATTTTCGTACTCAGCACATCGAAGACTTTGTACGTGGGCAGGAAGAAGAAAGGCACGTTTCAGCATTCTAGCTTCTTGGCAGGGGGAGCCACCGCTGCTGCAGGGCGATTAGTTGTCGATGATGGGATCTTGAAGGTATATCCATAACAACATTGTAGTTAACAAGGAGTTGGATGGAATATGGGTGGTCTGTTAAAAATAGTGATTGTGTGTTCTTGATTGAACAGGCGGTTTGGCCTCACAGTGGTCATTATCGTCCCACGGAAGACAACTTTAAGGACTTTGTTTCGTTCCTGAAAGAAAAGAATGTGGATCTAAGAGACGTCATGGTAAGCAAACAGAATGGCATGCATTGTTGTGAGCAAGAAAAGATCATATGTTGAGCAAATCTTTGTTTTTCAGATGAGCCCAGTTGAGGAGGAGCAGGAAGAATCGCTTAACCATCAAACAAGTCTCAAAAACAACTTGTCCGAAGAGGATCAGACCAAAGAAAGTAAGGTTAAAGAGTTGACACAAGAAAGAGGCGACATGGAGGAGAAATGTATCCTGAAGAGGATGAGTTCACATAAAGGAAGAAGGTCGTACCAGCTGGGGAAGCAGTTGTCATGCAAATGGACAACAGGAGCAGGACCGCGCATTGGGTGTGTGAGGGACTATCCGGCAGAGCTCCAGCTGCGAGCTCTGGAGCAGCTCAGCCTGTCCCCGAGAAGCGCCACCCTGTCCCGATCACAAAGTTATGGAATGCTTCTGACGAGGAAATGGCACAGAGGATCATAAGGAGCATTCAGCATTCCACTTGTAGTTTGTGGTTGGGCAGAGGAAAATCAGTAAGTTTATCAGAATGACATAGATGGTGATATTATAGGAATATTCTTTAATTTGTATACAAGGTTTCTTTTCTTCTTGAACAATTATTGTTGGATTCATTTTTTTGCCCTCTCAGTACACAACAGAATTCATTTTACTTTGGTAGTTTAAATCCAAAAAACTAGTGCAAAGTGGACTCATGCACTTACAGAGTGCTTTGTAATCTAATCCCTCCTTGGCGTTTCTTCAATTCATCTTTATTTGGCAAATTCTTGGTATGGTGATGGTCAAGTTTAAATTAAATAGATTATTTCTTGTTCTGTTTTTGTAATTGAACATTGTTTCTGCAACAAGCAGCTCTCCCGTCCAACATCCGGAGAAAATTCTTCAAGAAAATCTTTTGCTAAATCCTCTGTGGCTTCTCATTTTGTACTGTACAATTGGAAATCCGGTGATGGTCGCCGTATAACAAGAAAACGCATAAGTTGGAGTAGGAAAACAAATAAATTTTAATTCGGACTACTCAATTTCTTGCAACACCCCCAATTCCCCTTGGACCAAAATGGGCCTGGCATTGTAAGTAAATGGGCTAAAGTGGCTTTGATTGGGCCCAAGAAAACGAACAGTCAACGAGTCCCGTTTAGCAGCCACGGAATGGCAGTTAACCATATTGCTGACGTGTCAATAACAACCTCATAAAATGGAGACCAGTGCTTTTGACACGTCAGACTGCTGACGTGTCCATAACACTGACAGTCGTATCTACGACCACGGGAAGACTAGAAGGTTTGGGACCCATAAACTACCCAAACAGGCCAAATGACAGATTTACCCTCCACACCGCTCTCAAAGGCAGGGGCAACCCAAGGATCTGAGTAAAAGAGAAAGGTTGGTTTGTCTAACAGAAGTTACGACCGTTCGGTTGGTCATCGGGTTACCTCTTCTCCCGGTGGCAACCGACACGTGTCCTTCGGGAGATGTATATATATATATATACGGAACACAAGTCGATCTTCTTGGTTTCGTTCTTCTCCTTTTATTCAAATGGCAAGATTTTGGCGACCCCATACATCATTCATGCAATGTCGTCTTTCTCCGCCCGCTTCCACCTTCATATATAATTTTCAGGTATTAATTATAACCTCAACGTCCCGTATATATAGCAGTAACATGCATGCTCTGTTCTTTAATTTCATTTTATCATCTTCTTTGCCATATCCAAGTACCATTATATTGTTGATTCAATCACAATTATATATAGGTGTATCATATAAATAAGTTTGAAGATATATATATATAGTTCTATTCTACATCAACAAAATTAGTTTGTTTGGATGAAACCATATGGCATGCACATTCTGATCAACATCATCTGTTCTCTATTAGCAATCTACAAATTAATGTATAGGTAAAATTTAGACCCTGTTAAAGATAGTTCATCTTCGGTTTTCATTAGACGTTTTTCATATACATTTTACTCAAGCTTTGAATATAGACAAGTTTTCTTGACTCGAGCTCGTGCTCGTGCTCGTGCTGGACATTTGAAGTTTGAATGATAGATAGAGGCTTAAGTTTGGAGGAAATGGCTAAAACAAAAATTGCCCATGTTGATGTGGACTTGCTCTTCCTCATAAACCAATCATTCCATGGGATTCTTAGGATTAAAATGGGACAGTTTCTTTTAAAGAAAGGTAGGTTTGATTTCATATATAATACAATATATGCTCTCTTCTATGAAATTTGTAAGCTTAATTTTCCTATGCCACCTTTACAAAAAAGGAAACCAAAAGAATTTTAAAACCATGGTACAACTTTCGTTCTGTATGTACTATATTTGGAAACTTTATATACACACAGTCTCTACATAATCGTTATTAAAAAAGTAAGTTTTCTGTTTGACTACTCAAATGAATATACGCTAAGAGGGGTTTAAATTTTGATGTCTAAATAATCTTGTTAAGCGACCTTTATTTTGATTCATCACCGACATCTAATCTTCTATTAATCCCTAAAAGACACTCTTCGACTGATTAACGCCTAGCATATTTTATAACACTGTCAAAAAATAAAGTATTGTCTTTAGTAACGTTCAAAATAAGAATAAATAACGTGGGATGTTAAGTTGCTAAGGATATCACATGCAAGAAATCTTGTGACCAAAGGCAACGTACCCTTTTGAGGGATAAGAATAGAATGCTTCAATCAAACAAATATATATAGTAATAGATGGAACCAAAGTTGGACCGTTAGATATATAGTTATTGACAATATTAATTTGTGAGGAAAGAGGAGAAGAAAAATGAGTGTATAGAAATCGATTTGAGTGATACTATATATATGTGTGTACAACAAGTCAACCATCTGCCAATCGTAGAATAGGAGTGACTGGTAGATTTGAAAGTCAACGAGTTGGTGCAACCACAAGCACAAGCCATCACCAATTTATTTTGGTACCAAAACCTTGGGTTGACTTGGCTGGTCTGGTCGTTGATGTTGGTTAGGCCTCAGTGGCTTCGATTGAGGGCCCGTTGACCATTTTGACCGGCTGTTGGATATTCTTGGACTATTTCTGATCCATCGCTAGCTCAGTTCATGAAAAATAATTAATTAAACCAGATTCAACCAATATCTTATCGATTTGTACTTACATGTGTCGGGCTCTACAACTACGATGTTCATTTTATTAGTCCCTTTACTTTAATAATGTCTTGTGTGTGAAATTTTCTTACATTTGGTCATAATAGAAGTCATATATATGCGTCGAGACTATAGGGGGTGGCGAGGAGAGGTTCAAAAGCATAAACTAAAATCGACCAACTAATTATAGTATTATTAAAACTTTATAGAATTTGGGTGAATATATTTGGTCGAACTCCACGGCTAATTAACTTCAATATAAATATGAGTTAAATGAAAAATTGTAATAACAAAAACACTAAATAATTCATATTCTAAAAGTCATTTGTTTTGAGTTTGGATAATAACTTTAAACTTAATCTTGAACTCTGACCTTAAATCATGTCTAAATAGTGTGTGAGGGAAGACACTTTCTTCTATGCACTCGTAGATGTTTTCTTCTATTTTGAAGGCAATACGATATATTTTGTTATATACTCTTGTTGGCACTAATGAGCATAATTTGGAGGTAGCATGTATTTTCCTCGTCTCTGCACTCGTAATCGTATTGCTACATTTTTTTTTCTCTTATCTATGTCCTCGTATCATAGCTACACCTTTCATGCCTACAGTTTTTTGTTGTGATTTTAGGAGAAATCACCAAAACAAAACAATTGAAAAAACAGGAATCAAAATTTCGATAATCATATCATTTGCGTGTGAGATAAGAAATCGGTCTTGATTTCCTCCAACCCTCCTCATGAGCATTGACGAGTGGATAGAACTTGTACTTCAATAAGAGATTAATAGTACCATAAGAATTAAGATAAAGAAAGAGATATATATTATTAGTTTTGTACTTGTTGTGAATTACAATAAAAGAGAACTATTTACATATATAGGTACTTGAACTAAATAGGAAAAGTTATAAATATATTAAGAAACACTAATTAATTAA
Source organism: Geranium rotundifolium (assembly GCA_963920655.1). Classification (NCBI taxonomy): domain Eukaryota; kingdom Viridiplantae; phylum Streptophyta; class Magnoliopsida; order Geraniales; family Geraniaceae; genus Geranium; species Geranium rotundifolium. Next base: position 12,817,522 of record OY987323.1, read on the forward strand.
TAAACATAAACTAAAATAGGAAATATATATATATATACTCATAATTATTGTAATAAAAAATTAATATTTGAGTTTCTGGATTGGTACATATATTATTTATTTTATATGAGTTGATTTAGTTTCAGTATACTCATGACTTTAAAAATCGGCATGCAGTTTTATATTGATGCGCAGCAGTCCAAGGAATTTATTATCAGCATAGGTAAGTGTATATATATCTTCCTGCTACAATTTGTACTGATGTGTATTTTTTTTCTTGTATTTACATTCATGTCCAAGATATATACATGCATATATTGTAGCTATAGCTTGGTGATTAATGGGATTGCCATAACTGATACATATGCTGATATGCATGTGGTGATCAAATGACAAAATTACTTCAAAATAATAACTATGACTTATAAGTATCCTGATTTAATTAGTATATAAGATAGTAGCATATATATATATACATAGAGAATGTTGATTAGGAAACTTTGAAACACTAATAATTAATTAACTGGTTATCTTATGTATTTAGATTTCTAGCAAAAGTTAATGTGATTTTGTCATGGAAAATGTCATTATTCTTAATTTAATATATACTAAGTAGGAAAGTTAAAATGATAGGGTAGCTCACTCTTTTGCTCGAGCTATGTTTTCATTCACTGATTGTTCTTTTGATGAGAAATGTCCCGTATTTTTTCTTTCTATAAAAAAATTAGCAGAGTTAAAACTAGCATGTTGCATAATTGATACCATAATTCCTATGCTAATTTCAATACCATGAACTTAAGGTTATATAACTTTATGATAAAATACTTTAATTTTGGAGCTATTTACATAGAAAAACTTGTAGAGAACACCAATAATAATTATATATATATTAAGCACATTTAGAAGCATATACATGATTTGTCTATATTATTAGTGGCTATATATGAAGATCCTACTAATGGCTGGTATATATGTATAATCTTGAACAAAACATTATGATTATTGCTTTAATGACATTTTCCATAGTTTATATAAACTCTTAGCCATCCAAATAATTCATATTGTTATATAAAATTCATCTCTAATAACTGTATCTTGGGTTCATATTTACTAGAAGAATAATAGATGAGAAGAGTTTGGAAACATATGATTAAATTGGTGTATATATATAAGAGATCAGACATCTTTCCTGGTATATTTATACATATGATGCAATATGTATATGCAAATATACAATATGGAAAATATTCATAGTTTATCAAAATTCTAAATATTCTCAAAATTAGTGAAATTAGATTGGAGACACATGCATGCAGTTGATCACACACAACACAAGATTAATATTAAATTTGTGTTCATAATTTGCTTACAACTAAAACACAATAAGTAGCTAGTACATATATATTATTGGATACACATTGCATAATAAATATATAAAAATACAACACCATGAACACATAATTAAAAATAAGAATACATATCAAACCCTAACTGCAAAAGAAGAGTATTCTGATATATATATTGTATGCATATATGCAGATATGGTTCTCTTCTTCCCCAAATTGGTGCAAGCTAGTCATGATCTTGAGCAGCAGCATTATTGCTGTCATGAAGAAGCTTGTTGGGATCCTTATTGTGATTGATCGAAGCGAGCGCAGATTCCCATCCAACGGCGCCAGTGCCAAACCCCGAATCCCCACAAGGCGGGGGGATGAGGGTGTTAGCTGCATGCTGCTGGTAGGTGTCCTCGTTTATCAGAGAGTTGAGGAACGACGAGAACACATCGTCGGTGCAGTAATTGATGTCGTCGTCATCCTCGCTCCTCATGATCAGCCCCACTCCTCCATATGATCCGTAGTCCAAATTGAGATTGTTGTTGTTGTTGTTCCCAATATTGATTTCATTATTGGGACTGACAGCGCTCGGGGTGGGGCTGGGGATGGATTTTCGAATGGGGTTGGAAGAAGAAGAAGGTGGTAATTTGAGGTCAGCAGGTGGTTGGAGGGGCTTGTGAGTTCTTGGATCGATCCCCTGACTGATTAGCTTTTTGCTGAGGTGAGTGTTCCAGTAGTTCTTTATCTCGTTGTCCGTCCTCCCCGGGATCCTCCCAGCAATCAGAGACCACCTGTACGTATCAGATTTATAATTGGAAATTGAACAGTGAAACCCTAGAAACCCTAGATATAGATTTCATTGGAAATGGAATATACCGGTTGCCGAGGAGGCGGTGGAGGCGGAGGATGAGATCCTCCTCGTCGGGGGCGATCTGGCCGCGCTTGACGGAGGGGCGGAGGTAGTTCATCCAGCGGAGGCGGCAGCTCTTGCCGCAGCGGAGGAGGCCGGCGCGCTTCGGGAGGGTGCGCCACCGCCCCTCGCCCTCCTTGTTGATGTACCCGGACAGGAGCTCGTCCTCCTCCGGCGTCCACGGCCCTCGCTTCAGCCCCACCTTCGTGCAGCACGCCGTCTTCTTCCCGCTCGATGGAGGCGCCGCCGCCGCATCTGCTCCGCCGCCGCCGGAAGAAGGCGATGATGATGAACAAGGCTTCCTCATGGATCGATCGATCGGTCGATCTCTGTGCTGTGGAAAATGTGGGTTTTGGTTTTGGTTTCTTCTCTGCTACTATACAATAATGCGCACTTTCTCTCTCTATTATGTGTGGGTGTGGTATTGGGAGAGAGAAATATTCATTATTCATTTCTTTTTTCTTTTTGTTTGGACACATCACATTCTATATCCCAATCGTGTTTCGTGATGGGATGAGGTCTGTTGCCCTATCCTCCCACGCTTTAACGGCGCGTGTTGCATTAAAAGAATGTGCTTTTTCTTTTTTTCTCTTCTACATGCATTTTTTTTTTCTGCATTTTCCAAATAATGTCTCACATTATCATTATATATAAAGTTTGTAATTTTTATTTATACACTTCCCAGATATGGTGGATGAAGTTTGTTTTTATGGTTTGATGAAATAATTTACGAGAATAATTTGGTGAATATATATTTTATAACAGTTATGCAATTTAATCATTTAAAGAATGCCGACATGAAAGCAAATAGTGTCAATCACTCATCATCATTAATTTTGACTTTGGAATGAATGAAAATGTTTATTTATTTTGGAGTTTAAAATTCAGAAATGATATTGAGCAGTAGGGTAGGGATTGCAATAACTAAAAATATGGTGGAAAATATAAACAGGGGAGGCGTGAGTTACAATGAGATGAGAGCGCGTGGGAGTAAGACGGATGGGATTGGTACAGCGCGCTGGACCCACAGGCTGGTCTGAGCCATTCGCATCTCTTCTTCTTCTATTTTCTTGGGATGTTTTGTTGATTTAAATGCTGGCAAGACATTATTAATCAATTTATGCGATCTTAGTGAATTGATCTGTGATGGATTTATGTGTTGATGGATATAAACAATTAAGAGTTTATTTTTGATTCAATCAAGTGAAGGGTGTCGAATTAAAATGTATGTGTGGAGAAGGTACATAATCACTAAACAGACATTGCATGTGTCAGATAGGTGGACACACAATCGGTGCATGTCATATTTAGGCGTCGGATAGGAAATCGTTAAAAGTCAATGAATTAAAATGTTCGACGGATGTTGACCAATGCCTCAGCTACACTGATCCATGGTCAACATGGTCTTACCTGTCCGGCACATAATTGTATGCATCAAGACTATGGTATTACCTTTGCACACCCTACTACATGCGTCAGCTAGGACTGAAAAATAGTCATATTTTTATTCATTAGTAGTCACTTTATATAACTTCAGTTATAACCGACCCATATGGAACTTAGTGTGTGTTATGCGTGGACAAAAATTATACATAAAGAGAGATCTTGCACTACCACACGTTTTTAGATTTCAGAAGAAGAGAGTGAGTGAACAAATATTTTGTTGAGTTGAACTTGAAGGAATCTTTCCCAATTTGTTGTTTTGGAACTTGGACATCAACGGTCTAAAATACTAATCAACACTTAGCGTCAAAGATATTTTTTCCCGATTAAAAGGTTTCTATAATGTCATTATTTATTTTATTTCTATGCATTAATTTATGTCTAAAATTGTTTATTAATTATAGTTACGAGTATAGATATAGTTTATCAGAGTAATTCAATTTATCTAGGTTAAGGTGTTATTGTCTATGCATTCTCATTATTCATCGGGACTGGGTATATAATTAGCATGTTTTCACACTATGCGTCGAGATAGGGTGATTAGTACCTACACATTTTCCCTAAATGTGTTGTCTCACTCTATCTCTAACCCTAACCTTGACCCTAATCATAAAATTGTATTTCTAGTTCCATATGAATCAAATTTAAAAGATTATACCTGATATAAGTTCAAACCTTATTTGAAAGGTATATCACAATTTTCATAGTTTTCGATGAAAATGATATGCCACATGGTCGAGGCTGATACTTGTGTTTGTGTGGATGTTGTAATATGATCACACATACTATATACAAAATATTTCAATACTTAATGCAACATGTCTTATTGTCGACATACACAGTTGGAGCCTTCATAGTGAAGTAATTGAGAACAATTCTTCTTATTTGGATCAAATACGGTTAAGAAGACGAGATATGACTTTGAGTAGTCACAATGCAAATCATATGGTATAGTTCATAAGGATTTATATCAGTGGGAATGTAACTCTGCTAAAGATCGAGTGGATGTGGAAGATAAAACATTAATGGTATTGCACCCATATGCAAAGGCTACGACTGTGGCATATGACGAAATTATGCACCTTGCGCGCCTTGCGCAAACTCTTTTATACGAGTAATTCAAGTACAACTGTTTGTCGGTATAGTTAAACTTAATGTCAATAAAGGAGGAGACAATAACGTCAAACACATCTTTTGATAAATTTTGCTAGTATAATATAACTTTAATGTATTCGCCAAACTCGGACTTTCAATCCTACACATCAACAAAGAAGACATTGAAAAGGATGTGGATGAATTGTATTAAAACATATGCTTGTGAATACACACACATACTGAATTATAAAGAGCACAAAGATTTAGGTAAATGACATACATGTGACTATCCAAATGGAAAAAAATGAATGACAAAGTTGGATAGAATGGAAAATTGTCAGATACTTTCCTATAAATTTGCAACTACAACATCTATATATGTGAGAGAAGACTGCAGAACACATGCGGCGACACAGTAAAAGGGTATAAAACGATTCAAAAGTTTCACATCCATTAGAAAGAGAGTTCTAGAAGGAGTTCGATAAAGTGCATCCAAGTTTTCTCTATATTTTCGAAATACGCGTCTTGCACTAATGAATTCTAGCCATTTAGATCATGTTCTACGTCTTACCGTGTGTGTTCGATTCTACAAATTCATGATTCATCTAAATTTGTCTCCATTGATGTGTGTGAGGAAGGAGTATAATATTCTATTTGTGTCGATATCTAGTCCAAAATCTTTAGGTAAGTGTTTAACGTTTTTATGCAGCCAATGAGCGGCGATCTCCTTATGTCAGGGACAAGTATTCCAACTTTGGACCGCTTTAGCGGTTATCACTTTCAGTTGCGTGCAGTTGTGGAGCTACCCATTAGTGGCTTTTCATGGTTGAGAATGTTAGGTGAAAAAAAAATGAGGGGGTATAAGTCATGCCTCATTTCTCTTGAGGATATCGAGAAAATTCATGCCTCATTTCTCTTGAGGCTACCCACAATCATAGAAAAGTGTCATACCTTGAACACCGTAGATGGCTACAAGTTCATACGTATCGAAATACGCTGGTTCTGTGGGGGAATAACGTCCTCTGCGTATAGAACCTGAAAGGTTTACGAGTATAACCTGAAAGGTTTACGAGTATAACCTGAAAGCTCTGCCTGTAGAAACTAAAAGGTTTACTGGTAGAACCAGAAGTTATGTGCAACAGAACCTGAAGTTTTGTGTTACACTTAACGACGTTGTGTGTGGTGAAACTTTGTTCTCTAAAAGGTCTGTGTAGTGGAAACACGTTCCCTAAAGGTAGAACCAAACTCTTGTGGTAATGGAAACATGTTTTATTGATGGTGGAAACACGTTCTACTGATAATAGGAACGAGTTCCACTAATATGGAAATATGTTCCACTGATAATGAAAGACATTCTCCTAATAATGGAAACACATACCATTATTGGAGGACAAACTGAATGATCTTTGTGATCAACTAACACACGTTGTGAAACCACATATGGATAAATTGAATTGTTTAAATTATTCATCTAGAATGTGTGGAATAAAGTTAGAATAATTATTTTCATCACGAGAAAGACGTTGAATTATCTAAACTTGATTTGTGAAATTGAAATTAAACATTTTAATTGATCAATTTCATGAATACTTTTTGGAAAAGAAATAATTATGTGAAATGTTACTCGCGTATCAAACATTCGCAAGAGAATTGTATCTGACAACCTCTTAAGCTCACAAGGTGTTAAGATGGTGCAAGGCTGGAATGAGTTTAGACTAAGGAAGGGATGCAGTGGAAAATGAATAAAACATTGCTTCTTATGTTTATTTCAACAAGTCATTTATGTATGACATGTAAACTTAGACAAGTTAACTACGTAGCGTTGTGTAAGTTAACAAACGTAGAATTCCTAAATTCTAAATTGTGAATTTATGATAAGTCAAAACAACGAGATCTTCATTTTTTATGTCGCAAAGAAAAACGTCCGACTTAACGTATGATGGGTTGTCATTATACATGTCGGGGGAATTGTATCTCAGTTAGTTAATTTTTAAATAAAGTAACCCCGCAAGAAATCAGACAAGATAACGTAGAAATTATGGAAAATAAATGAACCTTCCAATAATTGCCTAAGAATGTGGGGGGTACCTTGCAAAAATAACAACCATTTACAAGAGGTAATAAAATATATCCAAGACGTTTGACTGTATTTTCATTGGATATGCATTGCATAGTGGCATCGCTTCTTGGTGTATGAATCAACCAGATTCCGGAATACATAAGAACACAATAAGGGGATCAAAGAATGTTTAATTCTTTGAACATGTTAGTTCATGAAAAAAAAGGATTGTGAGAGTACTGAGGTATTTACGAGAAACCCGTAATTATGGACTGTACTATGCAAGAGAACCTGATGTGCTGGAGATAGATTTTTGTGCGTGTTGGACATCCAATGTAAATGAATCCAAAGACACGAGTAGAAACGCCTTTACCCTAGCAGGAGGAGTTGTGTTATGGAAATCCTTACTACAAACGATAATACCTAAATCTACCATAGAGACTGAGTTTGAAGCTTTGTATAATGTTGAGGAAGTAGTCGTGTGGCTACGTAACTTCCTAGAGGATATTCCTGAATGATAAAAGTATGTGCCTACAATATGTGTGCATTGTGATCGCAAATATCTGTGGAGCGCAAAGCTTGGGGATAACGTTAAAGATCGACACATGCATCGTCGACATAACATTGTTAGACAAATGATCTCTACGAGAGTTATCTATGCTGACTTGGTAAGGTCAAAGGATAATATTGTGGATCTGCTAACCGTTGGGTTAAACAGAAATTAAGTTGATAAACATCGAAAGGAATGAGGCTCAAGCCCATATAACTAATGTGTCATGTAAAGGAAAACTTAACCTAGTTGACTGGAGATCCCGAGATTTAGGTTCAAATGGACAACCTAATTGCATGAACCTTGTGCAATAACTGTGGGGTCAACCGCGAGACCATTTCTATAATGTCAAATAGTGACATAAAAATGGATCAGGTTAAGCTATGATTTTAATGATACTTTGTGCATCACAAAGTCGAGCCAAAGATATCACCTATGTGAGAGTGAAGTGGGGTCGCTTCAAGAGAGACTAATAAGGCTTAGTACTCTTAAGTTCTTGCAGAAACAGGAGATGTTCATGAATATAACAAACACAACCATTAGAACCTAAAAACCGGGTTTGTTGGTATCTGTGTGGCGTATGTGATCTCTTATACAAAACGCAGAGAGTTCAAGGACATCTCGTCTACTCATCTGTCCGTAAGATAAGTATACATTCATAAGGGAAAGTTCAAAGTGGGTAACATACTTATCCTATGTAGATATCGACTGTAGAGAGTAATCACCACGTCGAAATTCTTACACGATCAATTTCATTCACGTGGGGAACTGTTGGACAAATGTGTCTAAAATGGCAAAAGTTAAATATGTTTTAACTTATCACTAGGTCAACCTGACCTGTGATTTTGGAACGCTGAGACTTAGCCTAGAGAGATGTGAAACACGTTAATATAATCTAGGGTATGAGATTTTTTCAACGATATATCAAGAACACTAAATGTACAAGAGGTAAATGAGAAATTGAACCTCAAATATGGCCACCTGAAAGAGTGTTGAGAACCATGAGTTGTGCTGAAAATTTGGGGGTCGAAGGCCTACCACATTTTTGCTAAGGCATAAAACACAAATTCTTAACAATATCTTCAATTTGTAAATTGAGAATAATATTTTCCAATGTAATTCGGAAATAAATATTTTCCAAATTACTAAATTTGGGAGTAAATATTTTTTTCCTGAAATTAGAAATAATATTCAGCAACTTGCAATGAGGAAATAAAGAAATATTTGTGTTAACGAGTTAAATATTTTTCGAAATACTTTTATTCAAGAATAAAATATTTTCTGTGATATTTTCGAGTTAAAAACATTTCCATAATAACTGTTATTTGGAAATATTTGTGGTAATATTATGCTATTAAGGTAAAATTCTCTTGCTTGAACGACAAGTAGGATTTTATTTATTCCCCAAAAATAAGGAAATTGGTAAGACTTTCATTCATTTTTCCTCTAGGTTTCGAATCCCTTCTATATATATATATTCGAACCCTATTGTTAGAGAAAAACACTAAAACATCGAAACACAACGATCAAACCCAAGCCGATCTCGTCTTTCCTTCTTCTTCTTCCTCGATTACTCTCCATATCCCGGTTAGAGTTTGACTTCGTTCGTCGTTATATCCTGGGAGCGAGTTGCCCATGCGGGGCAATAATCGTCTTAAGGAAAGAGAAGTATCGTGCCTCGACGAAGTTCCAGTTCCGTAGTTCTGCACCAAGACTCTAAAGGTTCTACAACCAGACATTAGACGTTTTACAGACGACGCAAAAGTTCCACCGCCAAATCCAAAATATCAGGTCAAGTAATTTTACGATTATTGTACTGTAATATTAAATAAACATGAAGGGTTTTCCATGGGGTCACAAGCGATTAAACTCATGCAATGGCAGAATTCTAACCATGGATATCCCAAATAAAATATGATCTTCATGCTAAATTGATTTGAGCATAAGATTAGAATCATAAAACAGGTTTATACCTTTTGCGAATCTGACAGATACAAAAGTATGTATCCTCTTGAGCTCGTCCACACAACGATGTATTATCAATGATTTGACTTAACCTCATATCGTCCAAGTCATTATCCTTTTATCTTTAGATATCCAGATTGATCATAAGGTATAGAGCTGTCATCCTTATTTAATCAATAACTCTTTCTTGATTTGTGAGATGACTGAATCCATATACTACATATCTCTAGCATGGCCATGCAATTCCTTTCAATCATTCTCATCAAATGGCCCAAAGCCCCAAATAGATATCTTTTCCATGCCGGAGCATGAGTGATAAATCCCTTAGCCGTCTTTCGTGTTCCCTCATGTAATCAATAACTGAGCCAATCAGAGCCCTTATGACTACCCTTCTACGGATAATACTAGGCAACGTCAAACTCAGTTACTGATCACATAGTAACTACAAAGACTCCTTGGTTTAAGGATACTTTTACAAGCTACGATATGTGAGTATGCTCATGACAACATCTATACTGCATAATCACCATCAGATCGTCCAATATCATTCACGAATGATATCCTTGATCTAACTCCGACACTACCTTGCCATGATCAGTAGAGCGTGATCATATAGAGTTATCCTCATACTGACCGCTTTTGATGAAGCTTATGTGACTAGGGACTCATTAAATGTGTTTCTTTCTAATCTATAATTCTACAATTATTGCTGACACACATAATGACATAGCTCAAATCACATTTAATATATTACTACAACACACTAGTAGTATAATGCCGTTTTTTTTATTCTGAAATATGATAAAACAATACATTGTAGATGACTTATTCCATTTGGCTAGGACACAACTCCAACAAAGCAAAGTATTTATTCAGATATGTTTTTTCTGGTTTTGATTCTTATTATTGCATGAATGAATACATGTTGCATCAAATATTGATTTAAGTTTATGGAGTAACCCCGACATCTAACACACTTTAGGTCCCCCGAATTTCATGTAAATTCTTGAATTTTAGTATATTCAATGTTTTCATTATTTTACTGCATGCACTGTCTAAACACATGACCAAAATCCTTCATTCGAAGAAGAATATCAATCACACTACCGGACCCAGCTCGCTCAAGAAGTTGTTTAGGACGTTTAAGGCGTCATGAAAACTGGATGCAACTTACTGAAAATTTAGAGGCAGACCTGCCGACAGAAGGTCCTGTAGATGCGCATATTACAGTGATAAAGGCTATGGAGAAGAGTTCTGTTTCCACTCCGTGCCACAAGCTCCAGCGTCATCATCCACGACGTCTCGAATTCTCAAGTTGACCGTGTCGCCTCAGTTCCTACCCCCTCGAGCGCGCCGATTGCGGTTCCCATTGTCTGTGCTTCATTTAATTCAGAGATCCTTCCTAAGATCGCATACTTCATCACTCCTATTATTCTTGCCTCCTCATGTGACAATGGGTTGGGTTTGTCTGTTGAGCCAACTCGAGTGGGCCTGCCTCATTCTGAGGCCCATTTAATTCCTTCTTTTTCTAATGATAATTTGGTACCAGAGAATCATGGATGATCTAAATTTTTCTTCAGTAACGTTTTTATTCAACCCTCGTCGTTGAGATACTCGTCGTTGTTTCCACCGATAATTCTCCTATTGGCTCTCATCCTCACAAACGAAAAAAATTCATGAAACTCAAAGCTAGGCCTTGCTGTGAATCCTTACCAAAAGTGGCAATTTTATTAAATCACATTGGGCTTCATTCTCTTACTGATCAAAATCCGAGGAAGGCCGCCGAGAATTCTTTGGAAGATGTCTTAGCTCTAGATTTTACTGTTCTTGGAAATGAGGAATAGCTCATTGTCGAGGTTCAACACATGAATGAGGATGAGCCCCGAAACGTTGACCTCTGTGGCATCTCCCTCGTAGCGACCTCCATTTTTCTTTTTGTTTTTTTTCTCTTGTGTTTTAGTATACACTCATGTGGTTTCTTGCTTTTCACTCTCGGCCTCGCTCCGTTTCTTCCTTTGTATATTGTGTGAGTTGCTCCTTATTCAGGATCACGCCCTCATTTTATTAATATAGTTATTTTTCGTTGATAAAAATTAAAAAATCTATTGGTGTAAGCGAGTATATATTGATAAGTCCATAGAGTAAGCTTTATATGTAGTTCATATTCATATATATATATATATATATATTTTGTTTAAATCACATATAAATTTTGTCTTATTTAGAAACTATTCAAACCTATGATAGACATGAAAATATACGTGCATACTTTCTCAACGCGTAACATGTGTCCATGAAGGCTGACACGCAGTAAGTTTTAGGGTCGCAAAAAATTTCACTCTTCACAAAATGTTCCACATGAATCAAAAATATTCACCTCAAACACAAACAGTTCTAATTAACGCAAAAGGTCATGACGTAACTGTCGCCACATAGCGCAAAGAGTTTTTGGGATATTTATTCCTTGGCATTAATAGAAACTTCACGTTCCTGGTATGTAATTAATAGCATATTCCGTTGTATCATTGGCCACGTTGTAGCGTCTATTCCATTTAATTGATTTTTTTTCTTCTTAATGCATGGAATAAATATGAAAATATCCATTTGTAATAATTTGGGTGTCTTGAAGTAGTTTGAAACATAACTAACTAAATCATTGTTTTTAGTCCCAGAGATAAGTAAACAATAGATTTAAATAATGAGCATGTGACTTGATCTGATGTTTCTGCCCAAGATGTCCTTAAATAATTTGATTTTGATGAAATATAATTAAGTAGTGCCCTTGATTTTGTCGAGAGATGCTTGTTTAGGAACCACTTCCAACCATTAAATGCAATTGTAGGGCATCATGTGACAGTAAATCATACACAGTTACACGTGACTTTCTTTACTTTTTATCGCTCAAGAAAAATATATTAAAGGAGGGAGTAGCTTCTGATTTGGGAGAACACAAATTGCTGACGTTCATTCAAATTGTTAGGATTATTCATTTTTTTGCAACCAATAGTTGTATATATTTTTACAATAAAAAATATCGTTAAAATCATTATTATTTTTAAAATACACAATATAAAAATGTAATATTTTAATATCATTTAAAGGGAACAAATATCAATGACCTAGGGTTCTTTTTGCAGTTTGTACCCTTCGCCCGTGGCGATTTAGGTTGTTCGTCGGAAATCGACGATGTCTCACGGCGGCACGGCTCCGTCTGTGAGGGCTTCTAGTACGGCAACAGTTTCGGGTCTTGTGGTGGTAGCTGCGATGACAGCTAGCGGTGAAGGAAGTAGATCTAGTGGGATGGCAGGAACGGAGTCGAGTGCAGTGGGGTAGAGGACGGAATTGCAGTTGGGGAGAGCTTGGATCACGACGTTAGATCAGTACTGGGAGGGAACTGGGGTTATCTGGCGTCGGTGGGCAGACTCATGCAAACATACCGAATTAGGGGGTCTCGGCTTGCTTAAACTTCAATACGTGCGAACCGGCGGCTTTGATTGGTTGGTAGATCGGTATTGGGAGGGATATGGAATTATCTGGCGTCGGTTGGCAGACTCATACAAGCACACAGAACTAGGGGTACTCGACTTGCTTGAAATTCAATATGTCACTTGTGTGTCCTATTGTGATCGGTACTGTAAGAAAAAGAGGGGTCCCTGGTGTCGATGGGTTGATCGAGTTAAACTTAATGTGCTGGGAGAATTTGAATTTTGCGATACTCATATTGATCGCAGGGTTGATCGAGGAAGCAGGTTTAAAGCGGTCTGCATCAAGATCACGGAGTTTCTCCATCTGTATGAGTTGGAGGCTGTGGCTCTGCATGAATCTAACTGGTTCGAGTCGATTGGTCTCCGGAGTTATCATTGATGCCTATGTAAAGCACTCTGCAGCAAGATCACGGGATTTCTCCATCCGTATGAGTTGGAGGCCATGGCTCTACATGATGCTAAACAGATCGAGCTGCACAAATTTGGAGGAATCATTAGCGAACGGTGTTGCGTACTACCCACTATCGGAACATGTGTTTTCTTTGTTTTACTTGTAATCAAATGGCTCACCCATGTTTGCTTTAACTAACAGTAGCTGTGATTATGGTGGGGTGTCTGTCTCACCAACTGTAACTTCAGCTGTCCGGCTTGATGCCGGGTTAGTTGCTATTTAATTAATAAAATTCGCTTTTACCTTCATAAAAAAAATAGATATTTAAAGGAAAATTTAAATATAAAAATTATACTTTAGAATAACAAACTAAGGGTTTTCATGCCCAATGAAATAACAAATTAAGAAGTATACCGTGTTGCTAATGTAACACGTTTGTATTTTTTGTTTCTTCTCTTTAACACTTAGGTTCCTTGTGAACTATAGCAGAGAGAAGATTAACTTGCTAAATCTAACTACCCGACTTGATTTAAAATTGATCGCCTTAGAACCAAATAGGTAGTTACGGCATTAATTACCTCGTAGAGTAAATTGTGGATGAGAGTTACATTAAACACGTCCTAAGATAGTTTAAATTACTTATTAAATCGATAATTGTGTAATTTGACTATTGCCTTTGACATTCCCTAAGTGCTCAAAATCCTCTAATGCCATCATTTGAGTAGTATTTGTTTGCTTGGGATATTTGATTGAGAATTGAGATATTTTTTATAATTGTTTGAGTAGAGATTGGTGAACTTGTGCACATGTAGGAAGTTTAGTTTACAAGACCAATGTTGTTTTCATTCAACCCCAATATTCACTAACCACATCTCTTTAGCGTCTGCTAGCTAATACTTTCACGTGGAATAGATATTCGGAGAGTAATTTCATGCCCTATTGATGAGACACTTTCAGGCGCAACTTAGTTAATCAAGTAAATTTATAATTCTGACTAGAATTCGAGTTGATTTTCATAGGGATCAAAATAGGATTTTGTCTTCAATTAACTTTTATTTGATTTATAGAACAAGAAATTTAAAAGACAGAGAGTTTATTTGAGTGTGTGTGGGCGATAATTCAATCAAAAGTCACAAGTAATAGGCAGGCAATATGGGTGAGTTTGTTATAACAAGTTAACTAGCAACCATGAGTGCTAGCCGACGGCTCAGTGCCAATCCAAGATTTACAATTATTCTCAATCATGCAAAATTAGCAGGCTTACGCTATGATTACACTACCCATATCTCGGCAATAGGTAGTGCCTAATTTCGGATTACGCAACCCTCTCGGGAATTAAACTTAATCCTCCACAACATTCAAATAACGATTTTCGAACCAAGGAATCGGCTTCGGGAAACTGATTCCTCAATTTTACTTACAGTCAATTCTCAATTGTCCCTCTCAGGATCAACCTCAAACTCAAATTACAAGTATTAAGCAGCTAATTTAACACAAGTATAAGCACTAAGCAAGATATAATAAGTTCATGTGCAATTTCAATAAAAATCAATCTAGAATTAAACACCAATCGTCATAAATCTGCACCCATGATTTAGCGTTTTTAGCCCCTCATTATGGTGCAAAATACAGATTGGACAATAAGAGAGTGAAAGCTCAAGAAGAGAAGATAAACGAGCAAACTCTAAGCACTAAGGCTCGGATTGGAAGCTTGAAATCTTCAACTCTACTCCCCAATCGATGCTCCCTTGCTAGCTTCGCGTTCTTGGTGGTGGGTGATGGAGATTTGGGGCTTGTAAATCGTCTTGAAACAGATTTAGGATAGTGGTAGTTTCCTAAAAATTGTGTCTTCAATTTGGGGTGAGCTAGGTATTTATATATCTGAAATCTCGATGTGGCGATCGCTACATCATCGCCACCATGGTTGTGGCTATCGCCACACCATCGCCACTGCAGTTTTGTGTGGCGATCGCCACCTCCCTGGCTCGATGCTCCAATTAGCCCATCTTTGTCCGTTTTTCTCCCTTTTCACCCAAATCCTGTACATGTGTACCAAACATACCCGAAGACGTAAAGTTGTACAAATTATACTCTAAAAGTCGGATAACGAGGGAAATTTCGGCACTAAATATGGGTAAGATGGTGTCAATGTGAAATTCTGTGGACCCCTATCACCTATATTACTTGACGACCGTTGCAATTGTCCTTTTATTGGGAGTGAGCGATTTCTTAGTTTTAATTTTCTCCTGTCACACAGTAAAACTGACTTTCTTTTCTTATCTCTCATTCACAACCATTATGATTCATCACCAGAGCCCAACTCATTCTGTGACCGAAATAGATAGGAGGAAAGAACCTTTATTTTCCTTTGTTTCCCGCCTAAATTCTTTAATTTCGAATTTCATGTTTGTCTTGAGCCGGTGATCATTGCGAAAAAAGTCAACGGGTCTTTTGAGATTTAGTGATTGAACTTGAATTGGTTTTGGGAAAAAATTGTTGAGTTGTATCAAAGTGTGTTTAAACTTAATGGGTTCAATTTAAATTTGCTAGGTTGAGATTTAATCGATTTGTATCCATGATCCAGTTCCTCCAAAACTTGAGGTCTGCAACGAGGAAGAGAAGATTGAGCCGAGTCTTGAGTTTTCGGTTATAAATTATCGACTCTAGTTGATAAAAATTATGATTAGTCAATTTTGTTTATTCTTTTTTCCACTGATACAAATATCAAAAACCCAAAAACGAATATCAAAGATTCTTGTGGGACCGAAATAGATAGGAGGAAAGAACCTTTATTTTCTTTTGTTTCCCGCCTAAATTCTTTGATTTCGAATTTCATGTTTGTCTTGAGCCGGTGATCATTGCAAAAAAAGTCAACGGGTCTTTTGAGATTTAGTGATTGAACTTGAATTGGTTTTGGGAAAAAATTGTTGAGTTGTATCAAAGTGTGTTTAAATTTAATGGGTTCAATTTAAATTTGCTAGGTTGAGATTTAATCGATTTGTATCCATGATCTAGTTCCTCCAAAACTTGAGATCTGCAACGAGGAAGAGAAGATTGAGCCGAGTCTTGAGTTTTCGGTTATAAATTATCGACTCCAGTTGATAAAAATTATGATTAGTCAATTTTGTTTATGGCACGTGCTGTGTTTTTTAACAGATATTTGATGAAAATATGGCGGTGTGAGAATTAAAATTAGTTAGGGTATCGGAAGAGATATTTATTTACTTAGATCATCTCCAACTCAATGCTATATTTTCATGTCTAAAGCATTATTTTTCATATCCACTTGAACTCAATGTCAGTGATG
Source organism: Geranium rotundifolium (assembly GCA_963920655.1). Lineage (NCBI taxonomy): Eukaryota > Viridiplantae > Streptophyta > Magnoliopsida > Geraniales > Geraniaceae > Geranium > Geranium rotundifolium. The sequence goes on from OY987323.1 coordinate 12,834,040, forward strand.
TTTTTGCAATATGCTATATTTAACATAAAATATAGTATATGTCTATTGTCTCTCTAAAAAAATTACTTTTTATATTACTTTATTATCCCAACGTTACTAATACCAATTAACTAAATACTAAAATAATCATGATAGTATAATAAAGTAATATATTTTATTTTATTAATAAACTATATTAAAATAGCATGGGATGCACTAATTGATAAATGATCCCTTAGATACAAATATAGGAACATCCTACATATGTTGGATGTAACCATTTAATGGTCGTGATTATGCATTTTTCATGAATTAATTAAATAAACAGGGTAGCATAGTCATTCCATGATAGTATCAATTGCTAGAACAAATTCTATTTCTGTTTACGTTTCTCCCATTTTTCAGAATTCTCTCCCACTTCACTGTCGTCGCTCTCTCACTTCATCGATTTTCCTTTGCATCTCGTCGAGGGTTTGAGAAGACAATGAAAAGAGATGGCACTTGTCATTTCCACCAGGTCCTCTGCCGCGAGCACCATCTCCACCGGTTTCAGATATGATCTAGCCACACTCGCGACTCGCGTAAGGTCAAGCTTGCCTTGGATTTTGCTTTCCTCCAAGAGTGTTTTAGGGTTTAAGCTCGGTCGAATCCTTTGCCGTCGTGACCACCGCACCTTCCACGAACTTATGCCGCCATTTCTAGCGAAACTGAAACTAGAACCGATTGGTTTGAATTAGATGGTACATCCATATCAAACGAAGACGAAACAGAGCGTGGAGATGAGGCTGACATAAGTGACCACGAAACAACGCCGGATGCTCCGTGGGAACCAATGCAGGATGTTCACTTCGAGGTTGGAGGCCACGAACTTCGTCCAATGTCGGATCGAGGATTGCACGGTAGTGTCAAGCCACGAGAATGACGTCAACTCCGCCTATCTCTCTAGGTGTGTATCGAATCAAATTAAGTCTTCTTTCGATGCACTCACTCTCGGTTCTTGCGTAATTTCTATTTTTAATAGTTTCGATTTCACATCAAAATCCAATCGCAACACGTCAGTGCTCTGGGTTGTTCGATTTCTTTTTCTCTCTAACTTGTGTGTTATTTTATATAAATTTTCATCTATTGAAGTCGAATCAATTACTTCAATCATGAGCATAATTCATGGATCTGTCCTCTGTATTTTGTAGTATACATCTTTTTTTATATTTTTATGGTTTTGAAACTTGGTCTTCATATTATATGTTTTTAGTTATTATCAGTAATATTGAAATTAATTGGTGCTTTCAAAAATGTGAAAGATTGTCAGAGAATCACTCATGCATATAAGACAGAGTTATCAAGGCCAAACAGTTGGTTGCTCAGCTCATCCCTAGGTCTTTCAATTTCTTCCTTGGCCTTGCGAACAAAGTTGTTGCTCAGCTCATCCCTAATCTTTTGATGATTATTGCAATAAACAAGGTATTTGACATCAAAGGATACCTCTAAAGATGCCTCAGCTAAATGGGTTAGCTGAGAGGATGAATAGAACAATTATTGAAAGGACGAGATGTGTAATTTCACAACCAAGATTATCAAGATTCTTTAAGAGTTAGACTTTGAATACAATGGTTATGTGTTGAATCTCACATCATGTGTACCTCTCAGGTTTCATGTCCCAAATGGAGTTTGGACAGGTAAAGATGTCTTCAACAATCACTTAAAAGTATTTGGATATAAGGCATTTGTGTATTTTCCAAAAAATGAAAGATCTAAACTTGATATGAAGACTAGACAATGCATATTTTATCGGTTATGGCGAGGATGAGTTTGGGTAAATGTTTTATGATCCAGTGTAGAAAAAACTTATTATAAGCCGCGACGTGATATATATAGAGAATCAGAACATCAAAGATATTGCGAAGTTTGAATAAAGTGCCCGTGATGTATAACTGACTTGATTAACTTCGATATAGTTCTTGTTATAGGTGTGCCAAGTCAAGTTAAAGATGAAGTTCATGATAAACAACATGGTACAGTGGATGTTGATGCTCCTATACAGATTGAGATGGATAATGAAATATGTGATCAGTTTACAGTACAAGATGTTCCACCAATTGTTCCACTCAGGAGATATTCCAGAGATTGACAACCATATTTATGGTATTCAGCTTATGAGTGTATGTTAATATTTGACGGGGAAAGCCTGAAAGTTACAGAGAAGCCATTGAAGATGAGAATAATGAGTGGGTTTAAGTCATGCAAGACGAGATGAAATCATTGCATGAGAATCATACTTTTAAGTTGGTGAAGTTGTTGAAAGGCAAAAGAGTTTTGAAGAACAAGTGGGTTTACATAGAGAAGTAAGAAGTAAATACTTCACGTCCATGACACAAAACCAAATTGGTCATCAAGGTTTCGATATGTTTGCAAAGCCATTACTAAGGGAGAATCTTGACGTTTTTCGTAAGATCGTTGGGATGGCGATGCCTCCACTTAGTTGAATAAAGGGGAGATTCATTAGGTCGTTATCCAATAAGTGGAGGCCCAAAACTCATAGAAGAAAAACCCTAATTGTTCTTCTATGAAAAAGAGAAGAAAACTGTCTAATTCAAGAGAGTAAGAGAGAGGGAAACGTTCAGAAATTTCTGCAGGTTTTCGGGTTCGTCCAGTCCAGTTCAAGAGTCTGATCGGATGTCGATCCACAGTTGAATCGAGCTGATTTTTGAAAAGAGCGTTCTGAGACGTAATACTACAATTTAGCCGTTGGAATTTTCTTTGAGTTCTCAGTGATTTGATACGATTTTCTGATCACGGGCTACCAATTCGGTGAGGTTTCTCTACTCTTTCTTGTAATTAGAGTTTGATCCAAGATTATTTAATTTTGAGATGGTGCGTGTCTCTAATTGTATTTAGAGAGAACTCGTTGTACTCATCATACTGATAGTGGAAATTAAGTGGCATCAAGGGTCCCGTGGTTTTTTTTCTCGCGCGTTGAGAAGATTTTTCACGTTAAAACTGTGCATACTAATTGTGTCGTTATTTGCTATATTTATTAGCTTGCTTGATTTGATGTACCTGATATATTCATATTAGATTTGCACATATGGAGAAAGTTATTTAATTATGTTGCATCTAATTATTCAATTTGATTCGTTTTTCTCCCAACAACGGCAACAATCAGACCACACTTGATTAGTTTATGCTCTTTGCAGATTAGTTACACTTAATATCATAATTTATGAGTGGTATGTTCAATATTGCGATTGCGAATGTTAAATGTCAATCGTATTATTGATATGTGGGAACTCTCTCGTCACTATTTGTTATTGAACAATTAATCTAATGAAATCATGAAACTAACTTATGAAACTTACGAATGCAATTATGAAAGAACTGTGAAAATAAGTAATTTAACAAAACAATTCTCATGATTAGTGAAACCATGAAGTGTAACGAATTGACCTATGAAACTGTGAAATTGTTCATGATGAATAAAACTCATTTTTTCCGTAAAGTGTAAAATTGAAATCGAGAGTTTTGTTAAATAAAATAATAAAATAAATAATGTTATAAAAATACGAATTTTTCTTTGTGACGGTGTTAAATGACTACAATAAATATGAAATTAATTAAATTTACATATTACGTTATTGATGAGCCAACAAACATTTCAACCTTCCAATTTCAGATCTAATGATTAATATTTATTCCTATGTTTGCACCTAAACCACCAATTTGTTCCTATATTTTGTCACATGATATATGTTATATGACAAGATCGCATATAGTATATGAGTTGCAGTAAAATGGCATATTCACTAAAAAATAGGGATAATGACACTTTGTTACACCTAACTATAGTGAAATGACACTTTCATACCCTAACTATTTTGTTTTCTTTTTTAGTACCCTGACAATTTTTTCGTGACAACCTACCTCTAAAATACCTAAAATGCCTAAAATGCCCTTGGTTTAAGAAACTAAAATTGAACCGGTTCAATTTGGTTTATATTTAATATGCAATTACAATTATACCCTCAAATCTAAAATTAAATTTAAGGGCATGATAGTCATTTCAAAACAAATGGTGAAATGGCCATTTTGCCCTCCTCTTCCACCTCTTTCTCTCTCTCTCTCACCTTATCCCTCTCTCTCTTCAACCATTCATCTTCTCCACCATACTGGATAGTGTTCTTCCTCAATTCCTAAATTGTTAATAATCCCCAATTCCTAAACTGGATAGTTTACTAGATGTGAATAATTCCTTATTCCTAAACTGTTTTTGCTCTAAACCGAACAAACACATTTAGGGGGGTGGATAGTGTTCTTCAAAATTGTGGTCGAAATTTGCCGACCCATTGATGGAACTGAGGAATTGAGTCTCGAAGCTCTCTCCTTAAATGGGGTTTCATTGGAAGTGGCGATTTCTTAGGTAGGTCGGGTTGAATTTGATGTAGAAGTGAAGAGTTGACGACAATTAGGGGGTTTTTGGGAGGTGGAGCCATGGAGGAGGAGATGGAGATTTAGGTTTTGGGTTTCCTCCATTGTTGAAGAAAAAAAACACCAACGACGAGACTATGACAGTGAAAGAAAAAGAAGAAGAAGAAGAAGTTGTTGATGGGTTGGTGTCGCCGTCGTGTTCGTCGACTGTGGTGGCTCCGACAAAGCCATTGGAGGGTCTGCAGGAGCAGGGACCACCTCCGTTTCTGAAGAAGACACAAGACCTTGTCGCCGGCAAGGGAGACTCCGGTGACGACGCTGTCATCGACCACCGTCTCGACCCCTCCTTCCTCTTCAAATCTCCATTGTCAATGGCATAAGTTGAAAATTTGAATGCCCATAAGGGTACTTTAGTCATTAAAACTTAAAACTGAACCATTTCAATTTTGGTTTGATAAAACAAATTGAACCGGTTCAATATTGGTTTGATAAATCAAATTGGATTGGTTCAATTCTAGTTTCTTAAACCAAGAGCATTTTAGGCATTTTAAACATTTTAGAGCTAGGTTGTCACAAAAAAATAGTCAGGGTACTGAAAAAGAGAACAAAATAGTTAGGGTATGAAAGTGTCATTTCGCTATAGTTAGGTGTAACAAAATGTCATTATCCCCTAAAAATATGTCATATAGCATAATTTACTGGTCTATACTACAGGCAAAGTGTGGTAAAATGAATTTTATCTTTTACCCGAATAACATTGCACAAATCAGAATCTAATTGAACCCGTAATTAAGCAACGCATAGTACAATTGAGCAATGGCTAAAGTGATTTGATAATGTTGGGTTTAAATTGATTACGATGGTAATGAAATGAAATACAATAAATTGAAAAGGTGGTTCCCATTTGGCATTGGAGTGGTCCAATTCGTGCCTTCACGACATGGGCCTTGAACGAGCCTCCCACTACTTGACACCTTTTCCCTTCCCTATAAATCATTTGTATGTTGTGTTGACAGAGATAAACAATGGATGTTGCAGTCCAAATCCAAAAGAAGAGGAGCAAGTTCCTTGGTGTGAGACAAAGGCCATCTGGGAAATGGGTTGCAGAGATCAAGAACACCACCAAGAAGATTAGAATGTGGCTGGGCACCTTCACCACCGCCGAAGAAGCTGCCAGAGCCTACGACGAAGCCGCCTGTCTCCTCCGCGGCTCCAACACTCGCACCAACTTCGGCCCCAACCATCGACTCTCACACAACTCCCCTCTCTCCCTCAAAATCAGAAATCTTCTCCACCTGAAACATACACAGCAAAAGCATAGCCTTCCACTCCCCACCATTACCAACACTGCCCCTCTTCCTCTTCCTCCTCAATCCACCATTCAGGTCCCATTCATTTATAATTGGAATGCTCCTTCTCCTCCATCAGATGCCCAGATTCAGATCTTTGACGATGCATACAGGCCAGACTTGAGTGACTGTCAGCTGGGTTTCGATCAGCTTCCGTTCACCTACAATCACTATCATCATCAAGAAACTGAAACCAATGCTGGTTTTCAATCTGGATTTGGTGAGGTACATCAAGTTACAGAACTCGAGATAGAAAGAGCACCCTCCTCCCATTCCTATTCCTATTCCTACCTGGATAATGCATATTTGTTCAGTCAAACATGGTGATGCTGATACCATTTATATACAAATGTACTGCAATTGAATCAGATGACTAATCAAGTTAACAAGAAGAGCAACGAATCACATTTAAAGGTAGTTTTTGTACAAAGGAAATGGAAAACAAAGAAAGAGATATGCCTATTACTCTCCACAGAAATAATTCGCAATCAATCCATGATTTGAAACATGCATCAGCTTGTTTACATTGCCCACAAAAAACATACAAGCCAATTAACCACAAAAAGATTCAATCAAGACAAGAAAAGCATCACAAGGACAAACAAACACTAATCAATCAATCAATAATCTTCACCATCATCCTCTTCATCATCAACGCCTTCAGCACCAACCTCCTCGTAGTCCTTCTCAAGAGCAGCCAAATCCTCACGAGCCTCTGAGAACTCTCCTTCCTCCATTCCCTCGCCAACATACCAGTGAACAAAAGCCCTCTTGGCATACATGAGATCGAACTTGTGGTCAATGCGTGAGAACACCTCTGCTACCGCTGTGTTGTTGCTGATCATGCAAACAGCTCGCTGCACCTTGGCAAGATCACCACCGGGCACCACTGTTGGAGGCTGGTAATTGATGCCACACTTAAATCCAGTCGGGCACCTGTGGAAACAAAAAACAAGTTTGTCAGATCAACTGAAAGTGGTGACATGCGACATAGTACATTACTAAATAGAAACACAAAATTGCACACTCCAGCAATATTGGATGCAGACACTGGCATGCAAAATATGCCAATTCGTTACAGAAATCCATAACCATCTTTGCACATGATGGATACCTTAGACCACCTATAGCCAAACAAACAGAATCACACGCCCATGTCTATTACTTATGCATTGCAGGGATATATGTAACCATACACAAATTGAATTATCTCACCAACAATTGAATTGATGTTAGATCACTTTATGACAAACCCCTTGTTTATGACATTAAAAACCTCAACTAATATATGCAAAGGTCCAATGCCACAACGTACACTTGTAGAACAGGGACAGTCAAAAGAAAAAATAAAGATAAATGAAGTCTGCACAAATATTAGAGAGGTGATAAAACAAGGCAACCTCCTTTTCCTACAATAAGTGATGTCCACAAGGAAACTATACCAAATCAACTGAAACTACCCTCAAAAAAGTAATCAGGACAATAAGATGTGGTTCCAGAGCCATTTCACTACTTTCCAAGTCATCCAAGTAAATCAGGTAAAGGATAGTTTCAATAAGGATGAAATTTCCATGAGCAGATATAGGCATAGTTCAGAAACAATAAATTATGCATTAAACTTCCCCTAACTACTCAATTTAAGCCTGTAAAAATATTTGATGCTTACCAGTCAACAAACTGTACAGTCCTCTTGGTTTTGATAGTGGCAACAGCAGCATTAACATCCTTGGGAACAACATCTCCACGATACATCAAGCAGCAGGCCATATACTTCCCATGCCTTGGGTCACATTTGGCCATCATACTTGCTGGCTCAAACACTGCATTTGTGATCTCAGGAACCGAAAGTTGCTCATGATATGCTTTTTCAGCAGAGATGACGGGAGCATATGACGAAAGCATGAAATGGATGCGGGGATATGGAACAAGATTTGTCTGGAACTCTGTAACATCCACGTTAATAGCTCCATCAAACCTCAATGATGTTGTCAGGGATGATATGGTCTGAGATATCAAACGGTTCAAATTAGTGTAAGTTGGCCTCTCAATATCCAGAGACCTCCTGCAGATGTCATAAATGGCTTCATTATCCAACAGCACAGCCACATCCGTGTGTTCAAGAAGGGAATGAGTCGAAAGAACACTGTTATATGGCTCCACAACAGCTGTCGAAACCTGCAAGAAATGAAAAATCAGCCTACCAAACCAAAACTCAAGCAGATGCCAACTTAAGATACATATACTTTTGTCGGTATACAACACAAACTAAATTGGAATATACATGTTTGCACTAGACAAGGCAAGAATTATGAGAATAAAAACATTGCCAAAAAAAGGTAACAATTATAGTGATAAATGAAGCAGCCAGAATGCAGGCGCATCGTAACTTCTACTTCATACAACTATAAAATTTAATACCAATTCAATGTCTGAAACTGTGATATCAGATACAAAAAAAGAAAAGGCAAAAAACATTAATATAGTTTACTCTATAAGCCAAACTACCTGAGGAGAAGGATAGATGGTGAATCCAAGCTTCGACTTCTTTCCATAATCTACCGATAAACGTTCCAACAACAAGGACCCCAAACCAGAACCAGTGCCGCCGCCAACAGCGTTGAAGACCAAAAATCCTTGTAACCCAGTGCAGTTATCAGCCAATTTCCTAACACGATCCAGGCACAGATCCACAATTTCCTTCCCAACTACAAGCATATCCAAACCCAGGTCAGAACAAAAATTAGGTAATACATAAATACAACACAGATATAGGCTTGCTAAAAGAGAAATTCACCTGTGTAATGCCCTCTAGCAAAGTTGTTGGCAGCATCTTCCTTGCCCGAAATCAGCTGCTCCGGGTGAAAAAGTTGCCTGTACTTGCCAGTCCTTACCTCATCGATAACAGTTGGTTCCAGATCAAGAAATATAGCTCGCGGCACATGCTTGCCTCCACCGGTCTCACTGAAGAACGTGTTGAAGGAATCGCGGGCATCATCAATGGAAGTGTCACTGCATGAAATTGAACGTATAACGAGAAGTCAGCCAACAAATCAAGTATCAAACCAAATCAAAACACATTACACACATACAACACCAGTGCTGTGACTGAAATGAGTGACAACAAAATGTTCACTACCAGACATTCACACAGTAAATTTCACCAGTTCACATCTCAAACACAAGTGCATAAATAAATAAATATCAACCAGAATAATTACTCCAACTACCAAACAAAGAACAGATCTGCATCATAATCATAAACAACAACAAGCTGACAGGAGAATTCACCCTCTCGTTAAATTGCCGACCAACAACCCTCTATCAAACTCATTTAAAGAGAAAATACACACAAAAATCGAGAAATCCCAAACCAAACAAGATCCAGGTTAGTAGCACTATTATCACAAAAGGTAAATCCAGGGAACACCAAAACAAGACCTAACGATCTAGAGATTCAGAGGAAGAGAAAAACATGCATAGACGAACAGATCGAGGCGAACAAGTAGAAATGGCGATAGAATCAGAGAAATGGAGGGTACCTGGGCATCATGCCATCGGGCTGGATGCCATGTTCGAGGCAGTAGAGCTCCCAGCAGGAATTGCCGACCTGAATCCCAGCCTGACCGATGTGTATGCTTATGATCTCCCTCATCGTTCTCGGCGACGACGAATCAACCCTTAAACCCTAGAGAGTGAGCAAATGGGAGATTGATGGTCGAATCAGAGCGATGATAACGAAAATGAAGGCTGAGATCAGAATCCAGAATTAAGACCTTTTCTTTAGGTCTTAAATGAGAGAGAGGGCTTAACGGGATTGAATAATTTATTTTGGAGTCCGGGAGGGGAGTGGGCCCCAACCAACCCTAGGGAGGTGGAATGACCGAATTGCCCTCGAAGGGGCTGGAGAAGGGGGCGGGACGAGGAAGGGTAGAGTGGGGAACAAGAGGTGGGGCCCACATCGGGACTGAGCGGTTGGCATGCATATGGTGTGATGTGACGATATGTTAGCTGTCTAGATACATACAGATACTACCGCTCATTGCTCAATACTAATAATAATGCCGTTAGATATTTTCTCAGATATTTTATTTTCTTATATTATTAAATAATAATAATACACACTCACTCACTCACTCAGGCCCTCTTGCATTTTCAAATTTAACACAGTATACTTGTGATTCATTTTTCTATATATGTCATCGATGATTCAAATATGATTTATTATTTCGACGTAATTTCTTCTTCATTTCAAATATGTTGTGATTTAAAACAAGTGAGTGAAGTGAGTGAGAGCATTTATCACGAATTTAAATTAAAAACATGAAAAATATGTGATGTATTAAAGTTGAGTGAGCATAACATTGCCTGCTATTTCAAACCCAATTGAAGTGCCGGCCGGTTTTAAGTCCATCCAAGTGTCTCTATTAGGCCGGCTCAATATTTACCAAAACCGGTCTTATCCGAAGCGGCCGAGAAAAATCAACTTAGGTCGATTAGGCTATGAACAAGTATGAAATAGAATTGGTTTTGTTTTGTTTCATAAAAATGAAATTGACAAAAATTGAAACGTATTAGAAAATTTATCGATATGGAGATGTAGTTTTTCTTAGATCATGCCTAACGATAATTGATTATGGGTTGTCACATTACATGTAGGGAGAAGTTGCAGTTGACTAAACACCTTATTAATTAAGGTAACCCATATGAAATAGATAAGACGTCACATGAATTATGGAAATGGTCTAATAATTATTTTAGAATGTGAGGGGTTTCTTGTTAACTTAATGACTCTGTTACCAAAGAAACTGAGAAATATGTCTAAAACGTTAAGATAAACGTTGATGATAACTAGATCCACCATAGAATCTAACTGTCAATCAGGATTTAGGTTTGCGTATTATTATTATTATTATTATTATTATTTTCTAGTTTGGTTTATATTCCTATTGTTTCCTATATAAGAAACATTCTCTACTGTAATTGACAAACAAATAAAATAAAATATATATCAATAAATCTTGAGATTGACACTTAGCATTAGATAAAATCTGTAAAGCCGAATGACTACAAAACATTAGAGACAGCAAAAAAATATGAACCTGAAGAATACCCGATGAACTCACCCTGAGCAGAACGGGTGAAACTAGAAAATTTTGAGTTTGGGTTTCCTGAGCGAGTTTTTGAGCGGTGTGGGTCAACATATACCCGATCCAATTTCAACCCGCACCCGTACGGATTTTAAAAAAATAATTTTTATATTAAGTTTATATTCTTATTATAAAAAATATGTATATGAACAGTACTTAAAGGATTAATCTCAATAAAGTACAATTAGATTGACACCATTATCTATTACACACACATAAAGTTAGAAAAATTGGTTAGAATACATAAGGGTTTTGTTATTAGCAATTTTTGAGAAATGAGTTTAAGTTTCATATACTTTTTATTGTAGAATGATAAAAATGCCTCTCTTCCTTCTCTCTCCTCTATCTCCCCTCCCTCAAACTTCTCCGCCCAATTCTTCAAAGAATTCGAAGTTGTACGATCATGGAATTTGTTGCACAAAATTGATTAAAAATGGTCAAAGTTGGTATATGTATCAACTTGTGATTAGATCAACTTGAGCCGTGATTTTGGAACACATAGACTCGGCCTATAATGATGTGAAACACATTGATATAATTAGGATATGATATAGTTTCAATAGTACATCACGAGCTGCAAACAAACAAGAGGTGAATGAGAAATTGAACATTGAAGATGACCACTCGAAATGGTGTTGCTGAGAAATTGAGTTGTGTGCACTTCTGGTGTTTCTTAAGAGTCCTACATTGAAAGATTACTAGCCTTTCACATGGTATATATAGCATCATGCTTCCATGAACCTATAAGAAAAATTGGAGGTAAGGCTCTCTCTTACGCGTAGGGGAGTTGCAAATCATTGGGTCAACGATCAAGCCTCGGGCTTGTTGTGTGCGTTCGCACGACGTGCAGGACGCGAACGCTACAGAAAATTGGTGGGCCAGAAGCCCACCACATTTTTGCCTCAACCCATAAGACTTCTCAACAAAGTTTTCAAATTGTAATTGGAAAATATTTTATTTTTGATACACGTGTAATTGGAAATAAATATTTCCGAATTACATGCTTTTGAAAAATATATTTTTGGGAATAATATTTTCAAATATTTTATTCATAAATAAGTGGGTCAAAATTGGGAAATTATGTTACTTGAACAAGAAGAAGTATTTTACTTGTTCCCCAAATAAAGAAATTGGTAAGTCTTTCATTCGTTTTCCCTTTAGGTTTCGATTCCCCTTGAGCCTATAAATTCATACATTTGCTAGAGACTAAACACACTCAACAAAAACCCTAGACGGCTCCCTCTCTCTCTAGTTCGTTCTTTCCGATTACTCTATGCATCACTGTTAGAGTTTGACTTTGATCATCGTTGTATCCTGGGAGCAATTTGTGCATACGGGGAAATAATTGTCTTAAGGAAAGCGGACTATTGTGCCTCGGTGATATTCATTTCTGCCTCATTTATCCATCTAATACCGAATCACATGTCAATTAAATTTATTGTATTTGTATCGAGATATCAAATTAATTAAGTATTTATTTCAATATGTTTGTTCGGTCTATTTTGGCTTACTTATTGCATACTTGAATGTGTGATTAAGTGCTCGATATCCGTTTATGGACTAACAATTATCTAACAGAATTGAGAAAGGATAAGCTCGTCATGTTAGCTATTTTTCTCTTTTTAACTTTTTTTTTATTTGGGGGTTTGTTTGTTTCTTAGGTAAAGTTGTATAAGGGTGCATTCCCTTAGGATGAGAAAACACAAGAAAATGTGTTATGGGGTGTGAAGTTTTACTTTATTGTTTTGGACCTGAGGAAGCATGTAAATTTCAGTAACTTTGAGCATAAATAAATTAATAAGGGGATTTCCCAGATTTTTTAATTCATCATTTCAGAAAATTGAATGAGCATAAATTTAGCTAAAGGTGTGAGAGACTTGTATTGGTTTTGTAAATTATCTTGAAATGTTCTATTTGATTGTGTTGGGAAACAAGAGATCTCATTCATGCACATCGGAAGTAAATAAAAAAAATTAATCCCGCTTCCTGGCAAGGATCTACAACACGTGTTAAGCTCAATTACCTCTTGTAGATTCGGCTTTATCAAACCTTTGAGAGTGCACAGTTTCTTCACGAATCAATCGAAAGCACCTTTTTCGTGATGCGCTCTCTACCGGTATCCACACGAGAAAGCCTTGATCGAAGCTTGGCGAAGAACAATATACTATAATTATTATTCTCAAATCATATCTAATGAACTGATAATCAAATCTGGAATTTTTTGGAGAATTGCTAATGTTGTGAATCTGGTTAAAACTAAATTGTTGCAACATATTTATAGGCTTAGGGTTATGATTTTATTTCTAATAAAATTCTACTTTATTTTGAATTCCTAATTGAAAAAAATACCCCAAAATTCGTGCTCCCCAATTCCCTTTTCCTTATTGGTCTCATATTTCTAAAATCCAAACTGAAATAGGAAAAGAAAATGCATGTTTTCAATTCTAATGACCAAACTTGCGAGACCCATATCTCTCTGGTTTGAAGTCTGATTGACCTTGAACTTGCGCCAAATTAAAGAGGACTAAAAAAGCTTCAACTTTGGTGAAATAGAGTTTTTTCTTTAGAGCCTTGGTTTGGGAGATTTGAGGTCCACAATCTGACATATCTACAGAACTCAGGAAAACGTGTTTTTCACTTATTCCTCCTAATAGGTTTCATAAGCTTACTTAGCTTCGGGCTTGCTCTTTGTATGTGATCATGTAGGCTCATGGCTCATTGGCAAATGGCCCCAAATCCCATTTAGTCTTTTCATTATTAATGATCTCTAGTAAGACATTATGATTACAAAATGATCATGATGATTAGTGATTCGACTTAACTTTTGTTGTAACTATCATAATCCCTTTATCACTAGATATTTTGTTTGAATATAAGGCATAGAGTCGTCATCCTTTTTTTTGTTCAAGCCCGTTTCTTGATCCCGAGATGACTGAGAATGATAATTACTTTTATCACTAGTGCGGCCGCATACTGCCTCTTAGTCATTTTCATCAAGAGGCCTAAACAGATATCGTTCCCACTAGTCGTGAGGGAAAAATCCCTTAACCGTCCACTGCATCCCTCCTATGACTCGCCGCACAGCCAATCAACCTGTTTTGTAGCCAATTACAGAGAACGTAGATGAGCATGTCAAACAATGAGAGTTGTCGTATAGAAATCCCCGAAGACTCCAAAGTCCGTAAGGATTCAATGATACTACGACAACTTGAGTATGTTCATGACTAAATCTATATCCCATACTCAGGTCGGGTCGTCTCATATCACTTTCAAGTGATATCTATTATCTGACTTGGTAAATCTATACATATGATCAGTAGAATGTGATCAAGAATCATCCTCATACTAGTCGCTTTATAAGCAGTTGACCTGGGACATGTCAAGTATAATTTTGTGTGTATCTAAGGGTTCTATTATCATTGATGACACACTTGATTACCTTAGATAAAATTATGTTTAACTTATTGCCACAACACAATGATAATAAAATGTCGATTTTATTGCTACTAACATAAGACAAAACGTTTGTACATATATCTATTGGGCTAGGGCACATTTCTTACAGACTCCCACTTGCCCTCAGTTCCAATCTATATTACATTTTAATCTCATTGCTACTACATGCCTCTCATGTCTCGGTTGTGGGAGAGTATTTGTCAATGGGTCAGCTGTATTGTCTTTTGTAGCAACCTTATTGGTCTTCACGTCACCCCTTTCTATGATCTCTATAATGAGATGGTAACGTTTGAGTATATGTTTGGATCTTTAATGTGATCTTGGCTCTTTACCTTACGTTATTGCTCTAGTGTTGTCACAAAACAAGTCTACTAGACCAGACAGGTTTGACATTACGTCTAACCCAGCCATGAACTTCTTGATCCATACAGCCTCTTCAGCTGCTTCCGAAGCATCTATATACTCATCTTTCGTTGTAGAGTCAGCAACTGTTCAAAACAAACATATATCCTTTCTTGGAATAGTGCATTGAAAACATTTTCAATACTTTGTCTATGTAAGTTCTCTAACTTAGGCCCAATAACCTTTTAGGTCGGTCTCTTTAGATCTTGATGCCCAAAATATATGCGACATCGCCTAAGTCTTTCATTGAGAGGCATTTCCCGAGCCATGCCTTGGTGTCTTCCATGATAGGGACATCGTTTCCAATCAAAAGTATGTCATCGACATAGAGCAATAGGAAGACAATTGCACTCCCACTAAACTTATTGTATACGCAAGAATCATCTTCATTCTAATCAAAGCCAAATTCTTTTATGACTTCATCAAAGCGAAGATTCCAACTCCAAGAAGCTTGCTTCAATCCATAAATAGATCTCTACAACTTGCAAATCTTTCCAACATTCTTTGGTTCAACAAAATCCTCAGGTTGTGTCATGTACACATCCTTAATTAGCTTTTCATTAAGGAACACAATTTTGGCATCCATTTTCCATATTTCATAGTCATAGTATGCGGCTATGGCAAGAAGAACTCGAATTGATTTAACCGTCGTGACTGAGAAGAAGGTTTCGTCATACTTTATAACATGAGTTTGCCTAAAACCTTTTGCAACCAGTCGCGCTTTATAGGTTTGAGGTTTGTCATCCATGTTAGTCTTTACCTTAAAGACGTACTTGCAGCCAATGGTTTTTACACCGTCATTATTGTCAACCTAGTTCCAAACTTGATTGTCATACTTGAATTGCATTTCCTCTTTCATGGCTTCTAGCCATCTCTCAGAGTTAGGACCGTTCATGGCCTCTTGAAAGGTTGTAGAATCATCCTGATCTACGATAATCACGTTATTGTTCTCAGATACCAATAATCTATATCTGACGGGTTCATGACGTGTCCTTCTTGACCTCCTTGGTCCTTGTGGAATTTCTTCAAGAACCGGTGTTATCTCTTGATTCAACTCAGCCTCTATTACTTCTACAGAGTTTGTGTGGGGTGCCTGAATTTCTTCAGGTTGCGTTGTACCCTCTTGAATTTCTTCAATATGCACAACACTCCCACTATTTCCTTTGGAAACAAACTCCCTTTCCAAAAAGACACCCCCTCGAGCAATAAATACTTTGTTCTCGCTAGATTTGTAGTAGTATCCCCTAGTTTCCTTGGATACCCCATGAAGATGCATTTATCAGATTTAGGCTCGAGTTTGTTTGCAATCAAACGCTTAACATAAGCCTCAGACCCCCAAATCTTTAGGAAGAACAAATTAGGCTGTTTCCCATGCCATATCTGATATAGTGTACTTTCCACTGCCTTCGTTGGAGCTCTATTCAATATGAATGCAATTGTTTCTAGAGCATAACCCCAAAATGAGATTGGTAGATCTGTTTGACTCATCATGGAGCGAGACATATCCAATAGGGTTCGACTTCTCCGCTTAGACACACCATTTAGTTGTGTCGTTCCAGACGAAGTCTATTATGAGATGATCCTACAATCCCCTAGGTGATCGAGGAATTCTTGAGTTAAGTATTCACCACCTCGATCTGATCGAAGTGCCTTAATACTTTTCCTAAATTGATTATTTACTTCATTCTTAAGCTCTTTGAACTTGTCAAAAGCTTTGGACTTATGTCTCATTAAATAGACATAATTATATCTACTAAAATCATCAGTAAACGTGATAAAGTAGTGGAATCCTCTTCTTGCTAGTGTACTCAATTGTCCACATACATCGGAATGTACTAGTCCTAATAAGTCATTTTCCCTTTCACCCTTACCTGTGAAATGTGCCTTTGTCATTTTTCCCATCAAACAAGATTCACATCTAACTATTGAATTGAATTCAAAAAGACTTAGAAGTCCACACTTGTGAAGTGTTAATATGTGTTTCTCGTTTATGTGACCTAAATGGAAATGTCATATTAAAGTCTGGTTCAAATCATCGGATTCAAACCGTTTGATGTTTACTTACAGATTGACATTTCATTAATGTCAAGAACATACAATCCATTAATTTTAGGAGCACTTGCATAATCAATGTTATTTCGATAGATATTGAAAATACTATTCTTTATAAAAAATTCATATCCTTTCTTGTCCAAACAAGAAACCAAAATAATATTTCTTCTAAAAGTAGGTACACAATAGCAATTATTAAGTGTCAAAATAAACCGCGAGGGAAAATTTAGTTCGATGACCCCTATAGCACTTGCGACGACCCTCATCCTATTGCCTACTCGTAGTCATATTTCTTCTACTTTTGAGTCCTTGCGCATTAGTACAAATGTTAGTTTCAGATCCGGGATCCAATACCTAGGATTCATAAGTAGAAAGATTAATCTCTGTAAAGTAAATACCTGAAGACGTGAACCCTCCACTCTTCTTCTGCTCATCTAGGTATTTCTTGCAGTCCCTTTTTCAGTGACCGACCTCATGGCAGAAAAAGCAAGTGGCATCCTTCTGCTTGGATTTAGCCTTGGTCTTTTGAACCATGGGTGTTCAGAACATCAGTTTTCTTGAAGCTTATCTCCTTATTGACCATTAGAACATCCTTAGCCTTGCTTTTGATGTTCTTCTCAGCAGTTTGAAGCATTCCATGCAACTCTGAGACGATCTTTTCCATGTTGTGCATATTATAATTTATAATGAACCCATCGTATGCAGATGGAAGGGATTGGAGAACAATGTCTGCAGCCAACTCTTGTGGCATGCCAAAACCCAGTCTTGCCAAGTGCTCAAGATAACCCTTCATCTTGAGGATATGAGGACTTACAACAGTTTCTTCTGACATTTTGCAGGAAAGCAAATCTCTAATTGTATTATATCTTTCAATTCTTGCATTCTCTTGGAACATCTTCTTGAGATGGCTAATCATAGCATATACATCCAACTGCAACTCCATTAGTTGTTTTTGGAGGTGCGCCTTCATGCAACCTAACATAGTACAAGTCACACCTATAGAGTCATTAGAGTGCTTTTGGAATACATCTATAATGACTCTTGCGACATTGGCTACTAGTTCCTCAGGATTAGGTAGTTCAAGGACATATTCCTTTCTTTCTTGCTTGAGAATTCTTCTCAAATTTCCATGCCAGTCCAGAAAATTGACGTCATTGAGCTTTTCCATCTCCAAGATGGATCTCAATGACAAAGTATGTGTTTCGTTTGTTACCAGTTAATGTACACGAAGAAATAATTTACCAACCAAGATCCAAACTTAGGTTGAAAATCTAAGCAAACACTTGACCATTTAGATTCGAAACACATAATCTTAACCAAGATCCATAATTCACTCGATTGAAGTGAATGGAGGCTCACTGCTCCAATCGAGGTATGTAGGTAGGAAACCTATCCAATTACATCTAATACAATTTTTGGCTAGAATATGTATATTAAATATACATGGCACATTCTATTTGATACCCTAGGTCAGATCTATCTGAAAATTGTAGTTAAGTCAAACCAAATTCAACTATGCATCTACATTAATCTGAACAATATGCGGAGGCGTACCCATCCAGATAATGCCATCCATCTCTGCTAGTTTGCATTTCTATGAACACTATGGGGAGACGTACCCATCCATAGCTATGAGAGCCAGTATGAGTGTTGAATATGATGGAATGTATCTTACATGACTTAATATTACATGATTGGTCGTGTTGTTTTTTAGCATTGTATCAAATACAATCTCCCTTAAAACAATTACTTGCATGCAATGATATGTTTTAAATTCCTTTTATCATGCACATCATTTATCCGGTTTTAATCATGCATATTATTAAGTTCATCATACGTCACATGCATATAAAGTTAAACATTCATTCTCATGCATATATAATAAGCATAAATTAAACATGTAGCATAGCCCATAACTAAGTTGATCTTTATAGGGCAATTCTATAAAGATCAAAGGTCAATCCTGGGGTGAAGAACATATGGCGCCGAAAGAACCCTTCTTCCTTGTGCGCCACCATTAAGTCTCCATCCTCAAACATCTCTACGTCATTGCTAGACTCCTTAGCCTCCATTAAGGCCACCATCTTCGATTTTTCTCTTGTGTTGCTCCAAGTGGTACGATAATTTAAATAATTACGATAAAAGAAAACGACGAGAATGCCGTATTTAAATTACATCCCCAAAGACTCTTAAATAGCAACACACATGTCGCAAATTAATTACATCCTATGAAATTTAAATAAACAAGTAAATCATTCACAGGGTCTTAATAAGCTATGATTTGCACCATGCAATGACATTCATCATATATCATGTTATCAAATAATCATGTTTTGACATCGTTTAATTTCATTTGTGGGAGATTGCTGGAAAATCAATTCATTTTCAATCATAAATGAAATTTTATTTAAAAGAAAAGGAAATGTTTGGATTCCTCCGTTTAGTTCTTTTTCTATTCCTCTTTTAATTCTTCGATAATTTTGATGGCATTCATTAATACGTTTGGCTCCATTCAATTGGGTTAATTGTTAAATGATTGTTTCTCATCCTTTGGGCATCGGTTCTTTGCTTCTAGTGCTTTATTTTAAAAGAGAACAAAAAGTAGCAATAGTAGAACAAGATGTGCTAGAGAGACGTCACTCTCGTTGTGTCAAATCGTTTACGTTATCTTTTTATCATGGGAGACTATGTCATACATGATGTATATAGTCTTAAGGAATTTGGTCTCGAGTCTCGATAGAAACCAACTAGAGAATGGTCGGAAAGTTGTACGGCAAAATATGTCACCGTCGACGAATATGTTTTGGTCCAAAAGGAGTACTTCCAGTTAGAATCAAACTCTGACCAAACACCAAAGTTGTAGAGGACGAGATGAAAAATCACAATTTTTTGAGGTCTATAGCTCCTACTATATCATATGGACATCATCAATACAAATTCATTTTCGGCAAATCTGTTTTGCTTTAAACAGAG
This sequence comes from Geranium rotundifolium, assembly GCA_963920655.1. NCBI lineage: Eukaryota > Viridiplantae > Streptophyta > Magnoliopsida > Geraniales > Geraniaceae > Geranium > Geranium rotundifolium. The sequence continues at coordinate 12,853,820 of OY987323.1, forward strand.
TTCTTACGTTCGAAATAAAATCTCGGCCAAAACATCAAAGTTTTAGAGAATAAAAGGGTGAATCCAAACCACCAAGATCAGAGTTTTATGGTATCTGCAACTCATGTTATACCATTCAGACAATAGCAGTACAAATTACAACGTGATAGTAAATTGTCTTTAATACTGTTTTCATTATAATATTGTTTTCGTTTATGCACTAGCCAGGTGTCTAACAAAAAATTCATATAATATATAAAGGAAGGGTAGCATCTTTCTTCATCAAAGCGAAGAATTCAACGTCTTTAACATCCATTGCCGATTTAGAATAAAGTTGTAATAGTAAACTGGAGAGAGTAGATTTTAAGAAGGGTGGAATGTGAGCCAATTAATAGATGAAATTCTGATTCGTGGCCGAGTCAAGAAGTCGAACACAAAGTCGTAACTTGTGTATCGACTACTTGTCTAAATTGCAGACTGTGGTAAATAACAACCAAGCAAATAAGAATGACACCAGAGATGATTACCCAGTTCGGTGACTCTGCACCTACGTCTGGGGGCACTTTGTCAGTGGAAAGGTTTTCACTATAAGGTAGTCAAGAATAAAACTTCAAACGCCAACTAGCTATCACACAAGCTATTATCCTAAGCTACTATAGATCTCACCGTGAACAACCTCGACCAGGGTCCTCTCCCCCTGTCTTTGAGATCCTCTCAATTCCACCCTTCGAGCAAACGCCTATGCTCGGTGTCGTAGTCTTCTTTGACGGATTTGTGAATCTTCAATCACGAACACAAGAACCCTAACCGATCAAGCACTCAATTTCTCGACTTGATATTTGATCGGAGCAAAGTCGTTCTAGCAAACTTAATCAGCCTCTCAACACGCCAATGGTGCACGGTTAAGAGCTCTGAGAAATTTAGCTAATTTAGAACAAGAACGGATGATTGCTAATGGGGAAGCTTCAAGCTTTTTATAGCAATCCAACATTCCTAATCTTTCTCGGATTAGGAATAGGAAGTTTCAGACTTCCTGAATAAATTAGGCAAGCAGAGTTGCCGCCTTTGCTGACGTGTTACTGACAGCTTGAAGTCGCCTGGCTTGTCGACGTAATTTTCTTGCGCTCCAAGTCTTTGTGACGTCATTATTCTTTCACTCCAAGCGGCGTCTAAATAGGAAAGCTTCAGGCATTTCCTAATCTGGAATGCAATACGTCGCTCCACATGTCGTGTAACATGTTGCACTGACTTCTTACTTTTGCGCTAAAAAATTATGCCAACACTTAAACGTAGCAACAATCTCCCTCTTTGGCAATTTTTTAGGCAAACACATTTTAGGCACATCGTCATCTTGTGGCAGTTACGCTCAGCAAGCGATGCGACTAAACACCTGTTTAAGTACATCGTCATCTTGTGGCAGTTACGCACAGCAAGCGATGCGACTTCTGGTGCGGCTTCATGTTTGTCTTCTGGAGCGGCGACTTTTGTATGCAACTTCTTGTTTGCGACTTCTGGCGTATCTTCTGGAGAGGCGAACTTCTGGCGTAACTTTTTGTCTTCTTGCCTGTTAGCCTATCTATCTCCTCCTGTTTGTCTAACAATATTGCCAAAGGCAATCATACAATGATTTTCGAATAATAGCAGGGTATAAATCAGCTCAAACCATGAGCAAATATCCCAAAAACAAATGTCACAAAGTGCAGGAAATTAACTCGGACAGTCCCCGAGGATTTAAGAAGTTTGTTTGAAACAAGTTATTAGGCTAAATCAGAGAAATGTTTAGAACGAGGTGGAGTCATCGACATTGTCGTCATCTTCAGCAGGAGCAGTGCGGAGGTCCTGTAGGAGGTCTTCACAGTTTGTCTTACGGGTTGTCAGAACAACAATCATCTTCTCCAAGTCATTGATCATATCCACCAGTTCTTCCTCCATTCTGGTGCCGAGAGGTCCGGAAGGACGTGAACTGGAACCAGCTTCTGATGCTTTGGCAATGGGAGGAGCGAGATCCACATATGCTTGCCCTCAAAGTTTTTGAGACTTATAATGAGGGGCAGTGGCTTCTTTCCAGGAACATCCGTCTCTCGAACAATGTGAGGACATTGTTGGAGGAGAAGTCCGGTGATCAATGATGGAAACCCAATAGGTAGCTTGACAGCACATGACTTGGCATGTTTGACAAGGTGCTCAATGACATATGAACCAAAGTCAAGAGGAGATTGCGTACCTATTTGGTAGATGAGCTTTGCCAATTCAGTTTTGATGCTCGACCCGTAAGTGGAGGGCGCCCAGTTTGCCAAGCCAATGCGGTATAGAATTGAATATTTGGCAGTGAGCTCTACAGCCGCAATGGTGTCCTTGAAGGGCCAGGTCTTTTTCCGTCCTCCAATGATCTCAAAAGCCGCTTTGTTCAAGTGCGGGACTTCTGGAGTGACTTCTGGGTCCTCTCTGCTAAGATAAGCATTGATTGTGGTGGCAGATATCTCAAAACACTCTCCTCGAACAAAGACCTTCCTGTACTCCGCGTCTTCTAGGTCATTAAACTCACTTGAGAGGTTGACAATGAACTCCTTGACCAGCGCTGGGTAGAACGGCCCGATGTTGATGAATGTGTTGGTCAGGCCTGAGCCACGGAGGAGTTCCACAATTGCGTTCATTCCTTGAGCTTCGGTAGAGAGCTCTCTCTCCGGGTAGATGTTGCGCTAGTACACATATTGCCATTTGACAGTGTTGTCTACTGAGTGAAATGAGACATTGTTTGTAGGAGCCTTTAGAACATTTTTGGGGAGTTTCAGACCTCCCATTGACTTCTTGACCCGTGGAAGTATGACACGAGTTTCTTCTTCTTCTTCTGACTCCTCTTCTTCTGGGGCAGAGGTTGCTACCGAAGTCAATGACTTCCTTCTTGACTTCTTCAATGGTTTAGGAGTAGATGCTCCTCCTTTCTCTGTGGTTTTTCTTTTTGGGGTTAATCTTCTTGGAACTGGTGGTTCTTCTTCTTCATCAATCAACCTTCTCTTCGGTTGTTTCCTTTTCTCAAGCCTTTTAGGCACAACTTCTTCTTCCATGGTCTCTGTCGTATCTATTTCTTCTATATTGACAAGATTGTCTACAGGTTGAGGAACTTCTGGTATAACTTATGTATCTTCATTCAGCCCTGGATCACTGTCCGGAGCGACCAGTGGGCTGTCGACTTTGTTAAGTGGTGACTTCTCTGGTGCGGGTGTTTATCTTGGGGGCCTGGATCGATCCTCATAACTAGCACCATGAATCTCAGGAACGGGAGTTCCTAGAGCTTCTTCAGACATATTAGGGTCTACTTCAGAAGGGGCAGTAGGATTACCTTGTAGGAGTGTCTGCGAAGAGTGAGAGCCTTCCTCTTCTAGGTTAGCAGATTTGGATACACTGTTGTCCTTTTCTTCAGTGGGGATTGCCTCCATTGGTGCTTCCTGAGGTCTCGCCGAACCTTCCCCCGAGAGATTTCTTCCACGAATCTTCACTCCATATATGTTCGTAGTTGATTTTGAGGCCGACAACTTCTTGGCAATCACCTTCGCCCTCATCTTTGCTCTTAGTTTCTTGGAGGTAGATGGTATGCGTCCACTTCTGGTACCGACCATTTGACTGAGGGCTTGATCAGAATTGATTTGGAGAAAAAGAACAACTGCTATAGTTACAGATTTGATTTTGGTTTTCGTGGTGCCCTAGCGGTTTTGGGAAGGTGGAGAGGGTGTGCAGAGCCTTTTCTGCGCGGAAGTTGAATGGATTGAGAGCTGATTGGTTCATCGTCAGATTGCAATCATTCCATTTTTGAATTTTAAAACAAAACAATTTCAACTGGGCTTTTGACAAAGGAATTTTGGGCCCGGCTTGATTTTGTGGACCCTGATTGGTCCTGATAGAGAGAGAGTTAAAATCAACTAAAAGCTCCATCTCTTCTGTCTTGACTTCTGGTTACTCCAGACAGCAAAGTCCAAAGGATGACCTTAGACTTTCAAACATGTTAGCATCTAATGCCTTTGTAAAGATGTCAGCGACATGTTTCTCAGTAGGTAGATATTCGAGTTTTATCTTCTTGTCTTCTACAAGCTCTCGAATAAAGTGATGCCTGATATCAATATGCTTTGTTTTGCTGTGTTGAACTGGGTTTTTCGAGATATTGATTGCACTAATGTTGTCACAGAACAAAGTCATGACTTCTTATTTGAGCCCATACTCTGCTAGCACCTGTTTCATCCAAAGGAGCTGAGTACAGCTACTTCCAGCTGCAATATATTCGGACTCAGCAGTAGACAGAGCAATACAATTTTGCTTTTTGCTGAACCAAGACACAAGGTTGTTCCCTAGATAGAAACAACCTCCAAAGGTACTTCTTCGATCTGGTGTGCTTCCCGCCCAGTCAGCATCACAGTATCCAACGAGAGTATAAGAGGTATCGAAAGAGTATAGTAAACCCAATTCAGAGGTTCCCGAGATGTACCTTATTATCCACTTGGCATGAGCTAAGTGACTGACTTTTGGATTGGCTTGATATCGAGCACAGACTCCCACGAAGAAAGCGATGTCGGGTCAACTTGCTGTTAGATAGAGAAGACTTCCTATTATGCTTCGATAGAGGCTTTGATCAACTAGTTCTCCCAGATCGACCTTTGTGCATTTGACATGTGTGGCAATAGGGGTTCTTTTGTGTGATGCATTTTCTAACCCGAACTTCTTCACAATGTTCTTTGCATATTTGCTTTGGGAGATAAATATTCCATCTTTCATCAGTTTGATCTGGAAGCCTAGGAAGTATGTGAGCTCACCGACCATACTCATCTCAAACTCAGACTGCATATGTTGTACGAAACGTTCCACCATCTTGTCTGACTTTCCTCCAAATACAATATCATCGACATCTATTTGAGCAATCATGATGTCCCTTCCTTCCTTTTTCACAAAGAGAGTTTTGTCTACTCCCCCTCAAATATAGCCATTATGTACTAGGAATTGGGTAAGACGTTCATACCATGCTCGTGGAGCTTGTTTGAGGCCGTATAGAGCTTTCTTAAGTTTGTAGACATGATGAGGAGAGTCATGATCTTGGAATCCCTTTGGTTGAGCAACATAGACTTCTTCGTTGAGATTTCCATTAAGGAAGGCACTCTTTACATCCATCTGATAGAGTTTGAAACGCAGATGGCATGCTATGCCGAGAAGAAGTCGGATGGCTTCCAGTCTGGCTACCGGAGCAAAAGTTTCTTCGAAGTCAACACCTTCTACTTGTGTGTACCCCTGAGCCACCAGTCTTGCTTTGTTTCGAGTGATGTTTCCTTGCTCGTCAGTCTTGTTTTTGAATATCCACTTTGTCTCGATGACATTGACATTGTCTGGCTTGGGTACTAGTTCCTAGACTTCATTCCTTGCAAATTGAACCAATTCTTCTTGCATGGCGCATGCCCAGTACTCATCATTGATGGCTTCTTATATATTCTTTGGCTCAATTTTAGAATTAAAGAAAATGTTACCTATCATCTCTTTGTAGTCTATAGGTGCCTTTTGTCGATTTCGCACTCCTTCATTGATGTCTCCTATCACATCCTGGGATGGATGATTCTTCTGAATTCTTCTTGACGGAGCTCTCTGTTCTATGACAGGGGGTGCCTCTTTGTCAGGGATGTTTTGGCTTTCGGCTTCAGATTCTTTGTTGTGAACTTCGGTTCTGACTTCTGGCATGACCTCTGGCCTGACTTCTCCTGAGAGATTCAGAACTTCTTCGTCCTCGTCACTGGGTTGCTCGTTACTGTCATCGATCACGACACTGATGGATTCCATGATAGACCGGGTGCGTTTGTTGAATACACGAAAAGCCCGACTATTTCTGGAGTATCCAAGGAAGATGCCTTCATCGCTTTTAGGATCAAGTTTGCGTCGAGGCTCCCTATCTGCAAGTATGTAGCAGATCGATCCAAAGACATGGAAATATTTGACATTATGCTTCCTCCCCCTCCATATTTCATAAAGAGTAAGTGAAGTTCCAGGGCGGAGGGTCACTCTATTATGAATATGACAAGCCGTATTCAGAGCTTCAGCCCAGAAGTGCTGCGGGATGTCTTTGGTTAGCATCATAACTCTTGCCATTTCTTGAAGAGTACGATTTTTCCTTTCTACGATCCCGTTCTGCTGAGGAGTGATGGGAGCAGAAAATTCGTGTGCAATTCCTTCAGCATCACAAAAATTTGCGAAGCTGATGTTTTCAAACTCCTTTCCATGATCACTTCGAAGTCGGACGACTTTTCCAATGGCTTCTCCTTTTTCTCATTGAACTCTCCGACATAGGGCTTCAAAGACTGAGAAGGTGTCTGACTTTTCTCTAATAAAGTCTATCCAGGTGTACCTTGAGAAGGCGTCGACACAGATAAATATGTACTTCTTGCCTCCTAGACTTTCCACTTGCATAGGTCCCATAAGGTCAACATGTAAAAGTTCTAGAACTCGTGAAGTAGTAAGATGTTGTACCTTCTTGTGTGACGTCTTTACTTGTTTGCCAATCTGGCATTCTCCACAAATTTTTCCTTCAACAATCTTGAGGTTTGGAACTCCAATGATCGCCTTTTCAGAGAGAATCTTCTGCATGCTTCTCAAGTTGATGTGACCGAGTTTTTGATGCCATAGCTTCGTCTCTTGAGCTTTGGATAAAAGGCACTTGGTTGGCAAGGTTGTGACTGTTGGAGACCATAGATAACAGTTATCAAGAGACATGTGACTTGTCATCACTTCCTTCTGGTGTTCGTCCTTGACAGTGCACTTGTCACGAGTGAAGTTGACATCCAAATTCAGATCGCATATTTGACTGATGCTGATGAGATTGGCTGTAAGACCTTCTACCAATAGAGCCTCTTTCAGGCATGGTGAGTTGGGAAGGTTGAGTTTTCCCTTTCCAAGTACTCTAGCTTTTACTCCGTCACCAAAAGTGACAAAGCTATTAGTGCAAGGTATTAAAGTGACCAAGAATGAGCTATTACCAGTCATATGTCGAGAGGATCCACTATCAAAATACCAATCATTGCTGGTTGAAGCCTTTAGAGCGGTGTAAGCAATATTTGCTCGATATTTTACCTCCTTGACTCGCCATTTCTTACGTGGTTGGGCTTTCTTGATGGTGGTCCTTTGCTTGACGAAGCTCCTTCCATATAGACGATAGCAAAAAGGTCGAATATGACCTCTTCGTCCACACTGGTGACATACCCAGTTATGTCTTTTGTTCTGTGTCCTTGAAGCGACCATGGTATGAGGCTTTTTGGTCGCTTGGTCAAGTGTGAAGTTAGTAGACTTCTGACGGGGCTTGTGGGTGACGACCTTCTGAGGAAAGAAGATGGTGTGTGATGATGAAGCTTCTTTCGTATATCCAAGACCTTCCATATTTCTAGCTGGTTTTCCAATCGAGAGGATTTGGTCTAGGGTGTTGGTGCTTGGATTCATCATCTTTACAGACTTGGTGACTTGTTCTAACTCGCTTCTTAATCGAGCCACTTCCCTTTTTAGATCAACAGTAGTTTCGAGAAGTCGTGACTTGTCTTCATTAAGAGAAAGAATGAGAGCATTCTGTTTTTCGATTACCTGAGAGTCTTCAAGCCATTTGACATACCATTCGATATAAGCGTTGTTGAGGGTCTCATCGGATAGCTTGTCCTTAGAGTCATACTTCTTTGAACTCTCGGATGGTTGATCTATTGTGGAGGCAGTAAAAACAACATAATTACTTGTATGCTCAGAGTCACTGTCTTCCTCATCTTCATCGTCAGTTAGAGAGGCATTGAATCCCTTCTTCTATTTGTTTAAGAAGTTAGGACATTCTTTCTGCATGTGGCCATACCCCTCACATTCAAAGCACTGAACTCCTTTTTCTTTTCCTGATCGCTCTCCTCGTCTAGCATCGCTATTTGTGCTTTCGAACTTCTGGAACTTGTGCTGCGGCTTGTCTCTGACTTCTCAGGTGACATTCCTTCATGTCATCTGGTTAAATCTTTTCATGACTTTATTGTAGTTTTTGGCCAGCATAGCGATAGTCTCCTCAATGTCACTATCCGAATCAGAGCACGTCAAGTTTTTCTGTTTTTGGGTAGAACTCTTGAAAGCTACACCTTTATGTTTCTTTTCGATAAGAGGTAAGGAGAGCTCGAAGGTCATTAGGGATCCCATGAGTTCATCAAACTTCAGCGTCTTCAAGTCATGAACTTCTTCTATGGCTGTAATCTTCATCTTGAATCTGGAACTTAGGGATCTCAGCGTTTTTTTGACTAAATCTTCATCGGTCATCGGTTTGCCAAGTGAATATGATTCATTGGCTAGATCCTTGATGCGCACATTAAACTCAACTATAGTTTCGTTTTCATTCATGGTAAGGGCCTCAAAGTTGGTCGTGAGGTACTATAACTTTTGCTCTCTGACTTTGGATGTACCCTCATAAGCAACAGCAAGAGTGTCCCAGGAAATTTTGGCACTTGTGCACGTGTTGATGAGTCAAAACACATTCTTGTCTACTCCATTAAAAATGGCATTGAGTGCACGAGAATTACCTGGGGCGGCTTCATCTTCTTCCGCGCTCCACTCTTTTTCGGGTTTAATGCTAGTTTGATTTCCTTGAGCATCAGCATAGTGAGGTTCCTCCCATCCATTGATGACAGCCTTCCAGGTTTTGCTGTCGAGAGACTTCAAAAAGGCACACATCCATGCTTTCCAGTACCCATAGTTTGTTCCGTCGAGCACCGATGGTCGATTGACAGATCCTCCTTCCTTTGAATCCATATTAGCTACTCAGAATTTTGCAGGAAATCACCTAAGAGATAAGGTGCCGCCTCTGATACCAATTGAAATTCTTATTCGTAGCCGAGTCAAGAAGTCGAACACAAAGTCGTAACTTGTGTATCGACTACTTGTCTAAATTGCAGACTGTGGTAAATAACAACCAAGCAAATAAGAATGACACCAAAGATGATTACCCAGTTCGGTGACTCCGCACCTACGTCTGGGGGCACTTTACTAGTGGAAAGGTTTTCACTATAAGGTAGTCAATAGTACAACTTCAAGCACCAACTAGCTATCACACAAGGTATTGTCCTAAGCTACTATAGATCTCACCGTGAACAACCTCGACCAGGGAATTTTCCCCTGTCTTTGAGATCCTCTCAATTCTACCCTTCGAGCAAACGCCTATGCTCGGTGTCGTAGTCTTCTTTGACGGATTTGTGAATTTTCAATCACGAACACAAGAACCCTAACCGATCAAGCACTCAATCTTCTCGACTTGATGTTTGATCGGAGCAAAGCCGTTCAAGCAAACTTAATCAGCCTCTCAACACGCCAATGGTGCACGGTTAAGAGCTTTGAGAAATTTAGCTAATTTATAACAAGAACGGATGACTGCTAATGGGGAAGCTTCAAGCTTTTTATAGCAGTCCAACATTCCTAATCTTTCTCGAATTAGGAATAGGAAGTTTCAGACTTCCTGAATAAATTAGGCAAGTAGAGTTGCCGCCTTTGCTGACGTGTTACTGACAGCTGGAAGTCGCCTGGCTTGTCAACGTCATTTTCTTGCGCTCCAAGTCTTTGTGACGTCATTCTTCTTTCGCTCCAAGCGGCGTCTAAATAGGAAAGATTCAGGCATTTCCTAATCTGGAACGTAATACGTCGCTCCACATGTCGTGTAACATGTTGCACTGACTTCTTACTTTTACGCTAAAAAACTATGCCAACACTTAAACGTAGCAATAATGGACAATGTTAGAGGAAGAAGAAAATGATAATTTTGAGAGAAGTATAGATTTTAAGAGGCTTTGGCAGAGTCTGAGCAACCGTTATGCATAAGCTTTCACTGTTGGGCCTGTAGACTGTGGTTCACGAGCTCAAGAATACGCGCAAGTGCACGCGGTCGTTACAAGTAATAAAATATGGTAAATACATGATCGAATTAAGAGGACCAATAATTGGTAAATTCAATTCCAAATTCAATCATCTACGCAATAAAAAAGAGAATTTAAGATGGTGAATTTACGTAATTAGGTAAACAAGCGAGTAAAGTAAAGAGAGAACGATCAAAATGATAACCAGATAAAGAGGAGCACCATGGGTGTTAATCATTCAAAGCAAAGATAATAATGCAATACAGTGTTATCTTATGTTCTCAAATATATGGGTTCCGCCTCTCAACGCGAACAAACCTAGAGTTGACGTGCCTACTATTCTCTCGAACTAGCGACACCCCAACTCTACAATCAAACAACAATTATGGGATAAGGGTCCTCTTGAACCCCCTATGATTCTACTTTTCAGTTATCCAACGATCCTCTCAGAGTCGGCATCATAACACATATTGATTATAAACTACTCGTCATCAATCATATACTAAGAATCGTAAGCACTAATGCATTAAAATTCAAATTTTAATGATAAATCTCAAAGTCCATGTATCAAACCCTAACACCCATGACTATTGGGTTTAGTCAACAATCATGGTGTATAAACTAAATAGCATTCAATATTCAAGTTCACAAGAAAGAGAAGAAGAAAGAACGACAAACCCCTAATCTGGTGGAGTCAGATTCCGTCAAATCGGTCGATTTCCCTTCGATTTGTGACTTGATCTTCGATGTCTTCGATTCCTATGCTCACGGGCCGCCTTCAACGAGTGCTTGACCTCCTCTCGAAGCCTCAAACCCTTCTTGTACGTCTCTGTTCGCAACTCTAAGTGGAAGAACCCTAATGATCGATGTCAAAACTCTAAACTCAACTAGGCATTTATAGGAACGAATAGGAAATTCGTAATTCTCTTGGAGACCACGTTTTCTTATGTATACCACAAATTTTACAACTTGCTTGTTCTCCAAGTTGTAGATCTTTCCAAAACGTTTGTTTTGATATATCATGGGTCTAAATCGAAGATCGAAAGCAAAATATAGTGCTTTCGGAAGATTAGTTGAACTTCATAATTTATTTTTCGATTTTCTTGCTCAAATTTCCTATTTTTATTAGGATATGTTCACGGGGTCGTATCTTTCCCCGAACATTGGAATTTGTCAAAAATTTCTTCTGTAAAATTGTAGATCTTTGAATTTTCTTCAATTTGGTGTGTAATTCTAGTATATTTCGTGAAAAAATTGAAATACCCTTTTCAACTCCGAACATGTACACTAGCAGTAAAAATACCGTAGAACAAAATTTGGCATATAGATTGGTAAAATACAATTCAAGAGAGAAAATAAACCTTTAGCATGCTAAAAATAGTGTGTCAAACATAGAATTGATGCAACCGCATCAGCAAGTTCTCAACCACTTTAAGGCGTGTTTCGTCTTCCGCATTGTTTTTTGCCTATCAATGTTGCTATTGTTGTTGTTGTAAAAAACATATTTTAATTTAGTATAGTTAAATGAGAATAATATATATAGTTATATATATATATATATTTATGTGTCATTATTAGTTGACAATAATATATTGGAATAATTACTAATTATAGTTGGGTTAACCTAACCAAACATGTTTTGCACGTGAATATACTTTGCATTATTTTACAATCCCAACTCACCTAAAATTCATATTGTTGCACCGTTCATAAGTAAGTTGGTGCTTTCGTCCATAACTATCTTATACGACAAGGGATCAACGAGGGAGAAAGCAAATTTTTGGGAGCTCGGAGACAATTTTGTCGATGTACTGATATGTACAAATATAGATGTTGTGTGAACTTGTAAGATAAATTTTTTTAAGTGTACTTATGTGCAAAATACATTTATTTAAGTGTGCCTCAGTGTAGTGTCGGATCCAGTGACAAGAATAGGCATCCAACCCCATGGCTCGAGAATTTAAAAATATTTAACGTAAAATTTGTTTGAAAATTGCAATTTTCCATTTAACCATAGTATATATAGATGTTCTCCAAAGTTGTCACAGAGACTTACTTAGTCCAGTGGTGAACATCTACTTATCCCATGAGGTCATTGGCTGAAGTTTCCCTATTAACAGAAATTGCACTTTCCTTACATCAATTATTCTTGATTGGCAATTTATTACAATAAACTCAGATTTGAGTAAATTTACCAAATACCAACAAAATTTTATTTTCAAATTAATATGAAAAATTCAAATCACTGTTCTACCGTTCAAATTCTAATAGTACATTTGAGAGGTAAATATTAATGTATTTTTTAAAAGAATATAAATGAAAAACAGATAATATTTTTTTAGTAAATCATTATACATGAACTATTGCCATAGATACATGAGTCGAGTTTTAGACGAGCCGCTTGAACTCTTGCGACATTAAAAATTTGATATATGTTAATTATAATCTATCTCGGGTCGAGTTTGATCGTAAAGTTGTGTCATTTGATATATGAGTCAAACTGGATTCCAACCTATCATGATTTTTGTAAGACTCACAAACAAACTCTCGCGTCGTATTACATAGACATAAAAGATAAATTCGAACTTAACTAAAAATTGAATAATCAAACTCGAATTAGTTTTTGTTATAGTAATTATTTTATCATTAACATTATTTTTTAATTAATCATGTAATTAATTTTTTTTTAATGCCTGGACGCAATTGTGACTGTATACTTGACAATATAAACCAATTTAAATGGAGGAAATTAAGTTGATGGCAGTTCCGTAATTAATTAGAAAGCTTATGGAAGTTAACAAACCTAGAGTGTGGAGCAAATGCTTACTTCACAGTTGGAGAGTAGAAATGGAGGATTTTATAATTTTCGAAAACTTATTTATTTTAGAGGTGGAAGAGGAAGAGGAAGTGGAAGTGGAGGGTTTATCGGTTCCGTTATAGCGTTGACATGTAAAGGCTAAGCCATACCGTGCCTTTGTTATGGGGTTCAGAGAATGCTTAGGGAATGTGAGATTGATTTATTTGCAAAACGCTTATTACTTTTAATTGATTTAACGTTGAAACAGACTACATTTGGTTTTCAATTGCTTTAGAATTATGATTATGGATTGCAACTTTGGCTTTGTGTTTCTGTGTAGAGGCTAACCAGTAATGAATGATGTTGATTGGACCATAGCTATTTAGATTAGCTTTTCTAATAAGAAAGATTATTTTTAGACTTCACATCTTGGAATGTTCATGCTTAATCTTACTCTCACTCAACATGCCTGTAAAATTTGTTTCATTTCTTACATTCTATCACAAGATTGTTCAATTTATATGATTTCTATCTATTATGCAAAACCATGCATCGACATCTTTTCGCTTGCAAGACTCAAAGTTAACCATTTGTTTCGCATTCATAGGGTTGCTCTGAATTAGCTATTGCTATGCTCAACTTGTTGTTAAGAACTGAACTGAGCATCTTCCGTGGATCTTCACGAGAGTCAACCAATCTATTTAGGTGTGAGTTTGTAACTTATCAGCAAAATCGATTGTCCTATCTCATTATAATAAAACACCATCACACTTGATTGCTAATTTGCTATGCATATTTAGAGTAATGATTTATAAACATTTAAATCGATAGGTAGACTTGCATAGATACGCTGATAGTTTAAGAAAGCCTCAGAATCGGCGGATGACTGATGTTAATGCCTAATTAGTTTCTTATAGGTATAAGTAAATCATAGAGTAGCCTTCAAGGATAAAGCCTAGCCATCTCATGCTATGTATGAACTTAGAGGCGACAAGCCTTACGAGCTGTAATTTAATCAGTGTTATGAAACTCTGGGTTCTCTGTCGCTGCCCATATGTCAAAACCCAAATTCAGAAAAACCAACCATATGCTCAAGGAAAGTACCTGTACACTGGCTCTTTCGACTGCTATGCAAACTCTAAAAGCAAGATGTCCTCTAAAGTTGTACACCGGATTTCATGAATACTGTGTCATAATTGTCCTGCATGTTATGGTATATGATCCCCTCGCTCTCGGTGGTTGTGCCGTACATAAATATTTGAAATTTGTTCACTCATTTCCATTCAAGTTCAAACCGATGAATCGTTTGCTTGTGCAGGTACATGGCTTTTCCTCAACAATATCAACAAGGTGGATAATTCGTTTGGATTAATCAGGTAGGTCCTAGCCTTAAACATCATAAAACTTCCGACCAGCGTACACACCATCGACCAGTTTGATGAACGGTATCTTTAGAATGTTTTGGTAGTACTCTGAATCATATCATTGATTCTTACTGTGTGAGAAAAATGAAATTTTTTGAGATACATACATTGTGTAAATGCTCAAGCAAATAAGTTTTGTTACTTAATTTCTGCATGTGTCATGAGACTTAACTTGTAATGTTGGGGGTGAACTGATGATGTAGATGAATTGTTTCATACTTGGATTGAAATAGAAAAAGACAATGTTGATGTTGGGCACTGGGAAATTATGTTTGATAATGGTTTTGTATTTTTGAAGTTGTCAATATTTGAAGTTTCTGACTTCAATATCATTGATATTTTCTGCAGCAAAAGCTTTAGTTTGATATTTTGAACTAGTATTAAAACTTTTGTTTATGTTTCCTACTCTGTTAAGAAATTACTAGAATTTATGACTTGTTGCAATTTCTTATTTAAATCTACTTCTCCAACTTGTCTTGCATTTTTGTTAAAGACAAGTGTTTTCAGGTGAGTTAAACCCCATTTTGGTTTCTAAGAATACAACATCGGAGAGAATAATATATTAAGAGAGAGACATCGAAGAGATAAGTATTTTCACTTTCATTTATTGCTCTGAACACAATATATTAGAATAGAGATTGGGGAGACCAGACGTTGCTTCATCGAATTTGCTTCATTAATAGACTTGCGATTTAACTTCGATCGATATGAACTAGTACCAAGATTAAGTCCTAGACAGGAGACACATGTTTTAGTTTTAACACCTGATGGCCCATTTTTTAGTGAGATTTTACAAACAAATGCCTGAACCAAAATACGTTATTGTTATGGGACCAAGAGGAATGTGTAGTACCAGTTCTTATAGTATTGTTCGAGGAATCGATAAGCTAATTCATGTATATGTTTTCCGGAGTGCCCGCCTAAGCCAGAGCCAGTAGATTAGAGATGAAGGGAGCTAGAAAATTTCTGTGGTCAAACCCATAAACTTGTGGTCTGAGGACTAGAGTTCGAGTCATGGTAGTAATATAACTCATCTTCATAACTGATAAGCAATTCCAAACTTAAAGTAAGAAAACAAGAATGAATGTAGTTGATTAGCAGTGGTAAAAAAATCATAAGCAGAAGAAAGGGTAATGAGATAATGACATGAGAACTGTTCTCTTTTAAGAACATTTCTCTTTATAGTTAAAAGAAGTGGATGGATGGATGGAGGTGTCTCAATTTTGAGAAAAAAGAAGATAGTATATAGCAGTACAGTGGACCTAGCAAAGCAAAGCAAAGCAAACTCAACTCAATCATGTTAACATCCCCAACTATATTAAGATATAAAGAAATAAATTCTTTCAGAATATATGCATGAAATTGACATCCTCACTCCTACATGCAAAAGCAACTATTGGAATCAACACTGTGATAATATACACTTCTTTATATCCTTAATTGCTCATACATATCTCCACTTCTCATCAAATTGACATCATTTGGAATGTAATCCCATGAATTGGATGGCTTAGCAACACAAGAAAACAAACTCAAAATTAACTCAACCCTGTTGTTGTCATGTGGGGAGATGAACCAAATGTGGATGTTGAGGTAATATATGCTATATATGTTTAGGGTAGCGTTCAATGAGGCATAGTTAAATGAGTGTGTAAGTTTTGAAATTATGGTTTGGTATTTTTGTCTTGATAAAGTGACTGAAAAAATCATATCTTAAGTTGTTAAACTGTGGAATGTAAAACAACTTTCTTAAC
Organism: Geranium rotundifolium; assembly: GCA_963920655.1. Lineage (NCBI taxonomy): Eukaryota > Viridiplantae > Streptophyta > Magnoliopsida > Geraniales > Geraniaceae > Geranium > Geranium rotundifolium. The sequence continues at coordinate 12,869,652 of OY987323.1, forward strand.
TTAGTTAGGCACTCGACGCTGTTTTGGTAACTACTGTTTTGGGTCGGTGAGCTCTTGTTGATGCCTTGAAAATTGTTGCCCGGGTTTGGCTAATTCTTAAAATTTCTAGGAGATTGAGTTTTGTAAATAAATTTGGGGCGTAGTTAGTCATCTTTTTGGTGACAATGAGAGCAGTGTATATGGCAGGCGTGGTGTGAAGTGCTAATTATTTGGTTGCCTCCTCGTGAAGATTGGTTGATGCAAGCAAAATCTTTCCGAGATTTCGTCACTCCTGATTGCACGACAAGTGCATCAGTCGTCAAGTAATTACAGGATATTACATTCCAGAATTATAGATCCCACAAGCACAAGTTTATATTGATGTTAACATCTTTCGACAGTAGACAATAGAGCTTCCTCCTAAAGATTCCACGGGCACAAGTCCACTCTTTAGACGGTAGCCAATAGAGCTTCATCCTAAAGATGTTAAGACCATCCACAATAGAGAGTAGGAAGGAAGTGGAGACTCTCAGAGCTGCCATGTGACAGCCACAACAATGAGTCTCTTCAATAATTGGTGCCGTGGAGGAGAGAGAAAAGAGTGAGTGGGGTGGATAGAATATAATAATATATAATTAACTTTATGTATGAATATATATATATATATATATATATATATATATATATATATATATATGCAGAGAGTGGGTTTGTTGATGTGGCAACTCAAAAGCTGACGTGGAGACCCCTAGGGAGGCCCTCTGTTGCGAATAACCTAAGACACAAGTACTCTTTGAACCTTGAAATGATACTACTATATAGCTAACTATGGAGTAGTTGGTTTGATTGTGAGACACTATTGAAGATCATACAACTACCCAGCTACCTTCGACCTTTCATCTTCTAAACCTTCGACCATCCATCTCCTAGATATTTGGTCTTCCTCCAAGAAATTTGGTGTACCTCCGTGTCTTGTATAAATAGGTGCAACATGTGATCAATAAAATCAAGTCAGGATACAATTAAAATCACCTCTTTACATGGTATCAGAGCGGGCAGATTTGAGGCTATGCTGGTGAGCCTCGCCTCTCCTTGTGGCTCCGCTCCACTGTCAGCCCGATATTGTGTTCCACGTAAGGGAGAAAATAATCCCGCGTGCAAAAGTGGCGTCCTACTATGGCCCACGTGAAGGGGAGTGAGTTGATAAAGTTCATATGTATTCTACACGTGAGGGGAAGTGTTGAGAATATAAGTCCCACATGGAAAGAATATGAATTGAAAATGATGTATATGAAAGAAATGGTCAAACCCAACTAATAAGCTTGAACTGTTAGTTGTGGAGCCCGACCCGATATATACAATTCACTTTTACATGGTATTAGAACTCAATCCAAAGTTATCTCTTGAAAAAGTTTTATCGGTTCCACAATTATGTTTTAACTTGATGTCGGTCAGTTATATTACTCGAGACCTTGATTGCGCGATGATATTCTATTAAAAATACAAGACTTATCTTCGAGGACGTTGATAAGTACTAGCATAATGCAAAATGGGCTATATTACTTGGAACCAACAATGGTAGTAAAGGCTTTAGTGGCTCGAGAGCAAACTACCACACAATTGTGGCATAGACGTATGAGGCACGTTCTAGTTAATCGACTATCGTTTGTTCCAACCTTACCGGTTTGTTTCAACAATCAATAAGTGGGCCCTTGTGATGCTTGGTATAGGGCAAAGTAGACACGTTTATCATTTCTAATTCGGGAGAACAAAACTATGCACATTTTTGAACTTATCCAGTGTGACATTTGGGATGCATACAACACTATTCTTTGGATGGCTCTCATTACTTTTTTTAGCATTGTCGACGACTACAATAGAGCAACGTGGGTGTTTTTGATGAAATAAAAATAAGAAGTCAAACCACACCTTCTCAAATTCCTTAACTGGGTATAAGGACAATTTTGAACCCATGTAAAGTGCTTACGAACTGACCGTGGGAAGGATTTCACTCACCATGAGTTAACAGCGGAATACAATGCCATCGGGATGAAATTGTTGACAAGCTGAGTGGGGACACCACAACAAAATGGTGTGGTTAGCGCAAGCACCGCCATATTCTAGAAGTGACACGAGCTCTCAGATTTTAAGCCAAACTGTCGATCCAGTTTTGGGGAGACTCTGCCCTCACGATAACTTACTTGATCAATCGAATGCCTCTCAAAATTATTAACAACAAGACTCCATATAAGATACTTTTATGATGAAAACCCACTTACAACCACTTGCAAACATCAACAAAATCGGGACAAATTTGCCGCTCGATCTCGACCAGGAATATTTTGGGGATACCGGAAGGGGAAAAAGGGTAACCATGTTTACGATCTTGAGTCGCGGGTCGTTGTGACATCCCGCGACGTCCAATTTTTGGAGAACATTTTCCCTGGAGACCAATGCATGAAGACTGATACTTCCCTAAACACGACAAGTATGCCACCAGCTTATCATTTCATTCCCAACACACAAGTCTCTCATCCCATAGAGCAAGAAACTAAAAAGGTTCCCACAAGCGCGCCCTTATTAGAGGTTAAGGTGCCCCCCGTACCAGAGGATGAAATTCCTCACCCCGGAAAGCGCATCCGCACAGTCCCCAAACGACTGGAAGGTTATAAATAAACCATGTCGCCTTCCATTGCTTCACCTGACTCCACTTCATATACCGCCTCTCCATCGACATTCTCCACGATATATCCCTTCAATCAAATTATTTCGCATGACAAATTATTTCCCACCCACTCTTATTTTCTAGCAGCCATCTCTACTACAAATGAGTCACAATATTTTCACCAGGCAATAAAACAGGAGTGTTGGAGGAAGGCTATGAGAAAGAAGATTTCAACACTTGAAGACAATCAGACTTGGAGTTTGACCACTTTGCGTCCCGGCAAGCGAGCAATTGACTCAAAGTGTGTATACAAGGTTAAATATCGACCTAATGGGAGCATTGCGCGATGTAAATCACGATTGGTGGCTAAGGGATATACGCAGGTTGAAGATATCGATTTTGCACATTTTTCCCCAGTCGCCAAAATGGTCACTGTTCGTTGCTTGCTTGACATTACTGCAACTCGAGGATGGCCACTTTTCCAGTTAGATGTTAATAATGTCTTTCTACATGGATACTTGGAGGAGGAAGTTTATATGAAGATTCCTGAGGGATTTTCTAGACATGGGAAGAGTCGAGTATGCAGACTGCATAAATATCTTTATGTTCTGAAGCAGCCGTCTGAGAATTGGTACCACAAGTTCACAGAGTCCATTATGACACTTGGTTACCAACCCTTGGCGGAAGATCATTCATTATTCACCTTTAGAAGTCTCGGATCTTTCGTGGTAGTCCTTATTTATGTGGATGATGCAATAATTATCACAGGCATCGACGCTCCACGCATCAAGCAACTCAAGCTTCATCTAGACCGGTAGTTTAAGATTAAAGACTTGAAAAAATTAAAATATTTCCTAGGTCTTGAGGTGGCTCGTTCTCCTAAGGACATTGTGATACGGTCCCGGGTCTTGGATCGAGTGATGGGACATGTGTATGTGGATCGGGAAGCGCTCGGCATCGATTCGAGCTTCTTTCCTCTTCCAATGGTTGCCAGTAGAATTCGTTATAGAGAGAACTCAAGATCTCGTAATAATAACTAGGGTTTTTCTTTAATCAATGCATACTCTATTGAATGACCTCTTCATGTATTTATAACATGCCAAGCTACAGACTCAATTCAACTAGAACATGACTTTTAATCCAACTAAGGCTCAAACCCAAAGTTGTGATGACGCAAACTAGACTCCCAACTAAATATTTAAAACCAAGATTAATTAAAATATTTGATAGGAATAGGATTCCTATCATTACTCCCCTCCTTCAAACTGTGCTTGACCGCAAGCGCTCAATTCCTAGGTCATAGACGTCATGAAGCAACTCCGCATCCCTATCCTCTTCTTCGAATGCCTCGAGCCAGAACAATCTCTTGCAACGATGTCCAGGTTCATATTTTTCGTCACAGTTAAAACATCGTCCCTTAACATTCGCTTTGATCTTTCCTCCCGAGATATTCGCTTCACAACGGGTGTTCGGCCCGGTCCCGGCTCCATTGGGGCTAGTTGGGTATCGAGCTTTTTTTCACGCTCCCGATTATAACGCGGTTCATACATTCGAGCCAAAACCATGGCAGTAGTGATATCCGCCGGCCTTTGTACTCCCACGTCTATGGCAAGCGATCCTTGGAGCCCGCTGATGAAAATGGAGACTTCTTGTGCCGCTGTCAAGTCAGGAATTTGCGCCGAGAGTTTTTCGAATTGTTTCTGATATTGCTCGAGCGTTGCCGTCAGCCTGAGTTTCGACAATTCCCCCAATCTATCACCTCCGAGTTGAGACCCGCACCTGACGTTGAGAAAGTGTTTGAACAGGTTCCACGTGAGTTGGGGTTGATCCCTCCGCAGTTTCATGTACCACAGTTGTGCGTCTGCCTCAAGATGGAACACCGTAAAGGAGACTCGCTGGTCCTCGGGAACTTGTTGGTGCACAAAAAAGCTTTCGCATCAATTAAGCCACGAGGTTGGTGTTGGGTTTGTGGGGGCTTTCCTATTTATTTAGGGAAGCCACAATTTCGTAATTGCATTAGGATAATGAATTAGAAAAGAACTCCTAATGTGCAAAGAATTAGGAATTCTAGGACTTTCTTAATTCCCCTTAGTCTTTCACTATAAATACATGTACTTGTAATCCCATAATTATTCATGAGTTTAGAGCAATAATAAGAGAGTAGTGTGACCGTGGACGTAGGCAATTTGCCGAACCACATAAATCCTTGTGTTCTTGTGTGATTGTTCTTTATTTCTCTTGGTTACTTTTGCTAGAGAATTGTTCCACGTTGTTATATACCCCAACAGTTGGATCATCGTTGCAATCGAAGCGAGGGAAGTCCATCTTTACTGGTTGTGGCTGTCTTCCGTACCCGCCGTACCATCCTTAATATTCCGGTCCCGTCAGTGTCCCCCGGTCACGAGTCCGGCTGTTCTCGCCATTGCTTCCGTTGGTTGTAGTTGCTGCCATGGATTCCGTCAGTTGCTGAACTTGAGCGCTGCTTCCGTTGGTCTTAGTTGCTGCCATGGATTATGTCAGTTGCTGAACTTGAGCGGCTAGTCGTTGGAACCGTTCTTCGGCAACTGCCTTATCAGCACGATAATCCCGTAAGAAATCCTCCAGTGTGTATCCCGATCCCGATCCCTCTCCCATGACTCTTGGCTCTGATACCAAGTTGATACGGTTCCGGGTCTTAGATCGAGTGATGGGGCCTGTGTATGTGGATCGGGAAGCGCTCGACACCGTTTCGAGCTTCTTTCCTCTTCCAATGGTTGCCAGTAGAATTCGTTATAGAGAGAACTCAAGATCTCATAATAATAACTAGGGTTTTTCTATGCATACTTTATTGAATGACCTCTTCAGGTATTTATAACCTGCCAAACTACAGACTCAATTCAACTAGAACATGACTTTTAATCCAACTAAGACTCAAACCCAAAGTTGTGATGACGCAAACTAGACTCCCAACTAAATATTTAAAACCAATATTAATTAAAATATTTGATAGGAATAGGATTCCTATCACATTGCTCTCACGCAAAAAAAATACAATTGACATCCTCTCTGACAGTGGCCTTACTTGGTGTAAGCCATCATTTTTCCCGTTTCCTCAGCAACACTGACTTTCTGCAAAGGAAGGAGCACCCTATGTAGATAGTGGTCAGTATCGTCGTCTTGTTGGATGACTTTCATACCTCACCATCATGCATCCAGACATTAGTTATGGCGTGCATATTCTCAATCAGTTCATGCATGACCTTAGAGAACCCCGCATGGATGCAGCTCTCCACGTTCTCAGGTATTTAAAGAGTTTTCTAGGACAAGGGATTCTCCTACTGTCAGAAAACTCCCTCACACTTCAGGCATATTATGTCGCAGATTGGGCAGGATTCCCGGATACTCGACGGTTTACCACTGGTTACATAAGGTTTTTAGGGTCCTCCCCTATTTCTTAGTAATCCAAGAAACAGAACGTGGTCTCTTGGTCATCCGTTGAAGCAGAATACAGAGCCATGGTGGCCATCAGTCGTGAAATAGTTTGGTTGTGTCAGTTTCTCAAAGAACACTTCGGGCATATTATGACGCAGATTGGGCAGGATTCCCGGATACTCGACGGTCTACCACTGGTTACATGAGGTTCTTAAGGTCCTCCCCTATTTCTTAGTGATCCAAGAACAGACCGTGGTCTCTTGGTTATCCGCTGAAGCATAATACAGAGTCATGGTGGCCACCAGTCGTGAAATAGTTTGGTTGCGTCAGCTGCTCAAAGAACTTCAGGTTTGCCAAGATGCGACAATCCCTCTATTATGTGACAACCAAGCGGCAATACATATAGCTTCCAACCCGGTATTTCAAGAACGAACAAAGTACATCGAGATCGACTGTCACTTTGTCCACCAGCAACTTCAGACATCAGTACTTTGCCCTGATCCATCTCCACTAAACACTAGCTCACATATATATTTACCAAATGTCTGGGCGAGATCGCTTCCATGAACTTCTTCGCAAGTTGGGTATTGTGAATTTTCATGCTCCAACTTGAGGGAGAGTATTGAAGACCATACAACTACCCAACTAACCAACTACCTCCAACCTTTCATCTCCTAGACCTTCCATCTCCTATATCTTTAGTCTTCCTTCAAGACCTTCGTATACCTTAGTGTCTTGTATAAATAGGTGTAACATGTGATCAATAAAATCAAGTCAGGATACAATTAAAATCCTCTCTTTACAGACATATTTTGGCAATGATACAACAAACTGATCTTCTATTCTTGAACCTTTGACGGTTGAGAGAAGCAAGCTCCTTCTACATCTTATGTATTGAGCTTGAGTAAGACATGTTGAGGATTGTAGTATGTTATCATCCGATATTTATAGGATGTATATCGTTCAACTCAAAACTCTTTCCTATTGAAATAAGAGTCCTCGTAGATTTTTTATCAAGATACCTCCACAAAGATAATTTTCTTTCTTGAACTTCTTTATGAATTTTGGCAAGTCGGCTTTCCTTGTGATAACATCTCAGGTGCTGAGTTGCAACCTTCTTGAAATGTGTCTGACTCTGCGCATGATTCATGTTTGTCGAACAATTTGTCCCAATAACTCGAACAATCATGTGGCAGTGGAGCTAACTTCATATTATATCGACACTGATGTCTTGAAATCTTCATTGAATTTTACGTTCTATCTAGCTCGTTTCTATGGTTGATATTGTATTAGAGAAAGTCTTTCCATTCGGATTACATCATTCTTCATTCTTCACTTCATAAGAACATCATGTTGGAGGCAATATTCAACATGTGTCTTTGTTGAACCTCTAGCCACGACACTGTTAGAATGTCATCAGATTAAAGCAACTATACTTTCAAATATAATCAAGTCTTCTATCGTGAGGATGGTGTGCAGATGTCGCAACTTATTCTTAGCAGAACACTAGTATGAGATTTCAATCTCAAAAATATTGGTAAAGATATCGCAATATATTTTAGAACACTAAATCTGAGAAGACATTTTTTTTCCAGAATATATCAAACTCCTTCATAGATGTGAAGATACGAATAAAGTGGAGACATCATTCTCTTACTCAACTCTCGCAACTCGTTCAAGTGTGATAATATTGGGAGTAGAACAATCAAAATCCTATTAATGTGATGAAAATAAATATTTTGGGAAATGACAGTTTAATACACTTAAAACTTTATATTTATAATTTTGATACACTCAAATATTACTTTACATTTTCTGCACACCTAATATTCCATTTTTCTCAAATTTAATCACAATTTGATGCACTTAAATGAGCAGAAAGGAAAACTTCAATGCGCGACAAAAATCAACTAATAATTGAGTGTTATCAAAATTAAAAAATAAAGCTTTTGATGTATGAACCTGTCATTTTTCTTAAACATTTAAAATATTTAAATAACTAGTTCGTCTCTCAACACCAACTAAACGAAAAGTTTAACAACAACCGACAGATTGTGGCTAGGTGATATTAACCAAACTCAACGTAATTTTCTGAAGGAAAATATATTAGGTGTAGTTAGGTGAGAATAGTGTCAAACTAACTATAACTGACTGAAATTATCCCGTAAGAAAATGTAGTGTTGATGATCGTGTTGACTTTGACATAAATAGGTATCAATTCAGTATTTAGATAGAAGTTAATCAATCATCATATAATCGCTATGCGTTCTCGGTGTTAACTTCTATTGACTGCTAAAGTTTTGGTGTCCAAGCATAATATTTAGAACATGATCGCTTAGATCGAACGAATATAGGGTATGCCCATTGCCCAACACCTATCAAGAAGACCACATGGGATCTCCTAAAACTAATTATGCATGAATACATGTACATATTTATTTGAATGGCTCATAAATAAATTATCACAATCTTTGTCCCGAAGTCGGATCTATCTGGAAAAGAAAGAAAAACACAAGTGGAACCACCCCTACCGCCCTTTAAAATACTAATTAAAGCTATTTTGAAAACAACAATAATAATCATGAGTTAAACCTATAATAAGAATCAATATAGGCACTACTAGGAATCATTCCTAACATGTTGCTCTTACAATTGGTTCCTATTACTATTAGCCATTGAAAGGAGTGACACTAATTAAGCATACTTTGAACCCAGTATATATGCACTCCAAATATTTCTTACGCTATCTTGTGAGGACATAATTATAATACTACAATTCCTTTCAGATTTTATGGTACTTGGTTTTCGAATATTCCTTTCATTTTCAAGAAATTTGTCACCAATGGCAACATTAGATCTTAATTTTGTCCCACTCTCATACTATATTAAATATATAATAGATAACTTGTGTGGGGAGTATCTAGACTCAATATGACAGCCTAGCTAAATGTTAAGTACAATTACACTAAATACGACAATCATCTGTATATACATTAAAAAGAACGAGTTAAGTTATGAGTCTAAGTAAAAACGTGATAAAAATAAGCGTGTAAAAGCAAGACGGTATATGATATGAGCTTGTGTTAGAAAAATGTGAAAAGAAAGTAGTATAAAGGTTAAGGTGACAAAATTCAAATTCCTTATTGATTACTCAACTTGTCATTTATACAATGAGTCATTGATATATGGAGAAGACATATACTAAACAAGTAATTAATAGTAAGAAACCCACGGCTAATTGTAAATAAAGTGCTTTCGCTAAGTGATAAGAAGTTCACTTAACACATGTGAGGCCCTGAGTTCGAATCTTGATACATGCTAGTAGTGTAGAATGTCTTCATTTATTGCCGATAAAAAAAGTACAAAAAATTGGGAGAAACGAAACGTTGATTAATCATTCTTCTAAAAAAATATTAATTGAAACAAAATTAATAAAATCATAACCAAGAAACCAAAGCAAAATATTGAACAAGCAGTTTTGCCATCACAAAACCCAAAGAAATGATTTTGATTCCCGAGGCATTATAAAACCAGAAGAAGTTATTTTGAAAAAATCACCAAAACCTAAAGAAGTCAAGAAACTTGACAGATGAAAATAATGATTAGGCTGAACCATCGTTAGCATGAAAAGTAAGAATAAAAATGTGTGAATAAATTAACGAACGAGCAAGGCAAGGCAACACTCAATTAAAATTTAACCAAGGGTATAACTGAACTAGAGTTATAATTGAATGACAGATTTCAAATGCAGTGATTACAGGTTAGTCAGCTTGTGTCAGTACTATGACAGCATATTTTATATAGACAAAATATATGTTAAACAAGTAATTAACTACTCATAGGGAACACACTAATAATAAAAGATATGGGTCGTTGCCAAAACAAATACTGTGCACTCAGATACTGTAAAAATTGTGAAGGAACTTTTGTTTCTTTTGTTCTTTTTGCAATATGGATGTATAATTTTAAATGAAGAAACTATCGATGCAATTAAGGAACTAAAAAAAGATTTTCTTAAAAAAAAGAATGATGTCCAAAAATATTTTAAACAAATTAATTCAACCATTTCAAATTATTTTTAAATTTATTTAAATGTAGAGAAATTGTTATCCTTTATACAAAAAACACGTACAAATACAACCACGACACATACACACTAATAAACTATTCATCACATTCTTGCAAAAGTGTCATATCACACAACACTTTTTTGCATTTATCCCTAGAAAATAAACTATAAGATCCAACTAAAAAGTAGTAGTTTACTTTGCGAGTCTGGTGCAATAATTTTAACTCAAGTTAAATAAATAAATAAAATAGTATAATCGGTTGATTTGAATGTGCTTGTGAGCTCTCTCTTACCTCCACCCATCTGGTACCCCCGGTGCTATGCAAAAATCCGTTCTACTATGACTCACGTGTAGAAGGACATTCCTACACATGTAAGAGGGTAAAAACATGAGAGGAAGTGATATAAACCAACACTGGAAGAGTGGTATAAAAAAGTGCTGAATGTTTAAGGCAGGGCATACTCAACTAGATAAATTCAGCTTAATTATACAAAATGTTTTATACATAATTTCAAACCGGTAATAATTTGATGCATAGTAGACGAAGATTAGAACGATAAAATCTAAGAACGATCGATATATATCCCTAAGCATGGCAATGGCATAATTAACTGTAGCAAACGACATGAGAAGAGACATCAATCATGAAATTGTCCAAAAGGCATCTAACTATAATAGCCAAAAGAGAAAAGCCTAACCATATTCTTGGTGGGTTTGGGAACCCATTTTTGGTGGCTTTGGCTTCAGAAGAATAACCATCCATACATATTCTTGACTTGAGAATATGGCTTTCCTTTCCTTTGCACATTCTCTTGGAATCAACCTTTTCTCTTTCCCCCAAAGAATACCATTCCGTGGTCATCTCTTACTTTCCCCGCGCTGCGCTGCGCTGTGGTCAAACCAATCACAACATTACGCCTCTTATGAATATGATTGACTAAACCAGTACATATATACCTGCATTACACAATTCACTTCCTTCGCCCCTCTTCGCCTTATCCTCATAAAAGTATTATATATTATTAGTATTGCAGAATCAAAACAAGGAAATATAAGTACAAGGAACAACATGCAACAAAACCTCCTCGAGTGGAGAATATAACATCTACATACAGTGGATGGAATATATCAGCTCTTCTGTATGTAACAGAAACAGAGTTATAAAGCTAGTTGCACAATACTATTACACAGTGTTAAGTACTTTACCATTATGGGAAAAGATCTTTTGGGCATCTTCATCCACAGACATGAATGAGACTAAGTTGCACTCCATGTGTTTAGGCTAAGGCTAATTGTACATGCTTCACCATAATCACAAGTAGAGCACATCTAATGATTGCTTAATTACAATTACTTCTCTGATTGACATAAACATAAACCCATATCTAATTAGGATCCTTCACTCGTATTTTCCTCTTATATCAAAACAACTTTGAACCGTTTTTCTCATCTTGCCTTCAAGAGAGCCTACTCTCTCCTCTTGCTTTCTATATCCTCTCATTACAATATCTCTAGCTAAGCATTCTCGTTTATGGATTGGATCTCAATATTTGGTGCCATATGTTAACCAATAAAACTATCCTTCCAACTTCACAGAAATTCTACTGTCATAAACAAGTCTACTCTTATCTTTTCTTGACAATCCTTGCTATTTTACTTTAGAATTTACTGATATGCTTTGATCTTTTGCTGGTCATCAGTGAGTTCGAATTCTATATTGTGATCTACACTCCACGGGATCATACCCTGGAAAATATATATTCCTGCCCACGTGCCAGCAGACTATTTAGGGATTCTTCTTTTTTAACACTTCACCGAAATGCTTTCATAGATTCTCACAAACTGCATAAAATATCCTAACATATCAGAATCAGCTGATCTTCCCAAAAAAGGCCGATAAGAACTAATGCTATTCAAGGAATGCAAATTTCAATTATGCCTTTATTTCAGTTTCATGTTACTATAATTTTCTACATGCATGCAGTTAATAAGCACTTATCAGAGACAGTCTCTGCCCATCAGTTTTACACTATCAATTTTTTATTGCTCCACCAATAATATTCTACGTATAGAAACTTATGTACAAGAATAGTATAATTCCCGATTTCCTCTATATAAAATCGTATCCTTTTGCAGCAAAACAGCATAGCATATAAGCAGTCGACAACTGACACAGACAAACTTTGGAACTCAATTCTTCGTGTGCTCGCACCCAAGTTTTATATTGGTGAATTCGTGATATGCATATAAAACGCATGTCATGCATATATCTGTTGAATGTACTGCGGAGTATTATGTGTACATGTGCTTTTGGTTCAAATTCTCGTAAACATGCTCTTATAAACTAGTGTTAGTTGTAACTAAAATTAAAATACAGAACAAAAAAAGTAGTGGTAACAAAATCAATATACATCAAGTAGTGAAAAGAGTGTACAGATTCATATCAGAGAATATGCAGCAGAGTGAGGCACAAGTCAAGGCCAAATTTAAAGGCAAGTGGTCCTATCGTCCTATCCAAGCCATCCCCATGTCTTTCATCAAAATGTGAGCATGGAAGAAAGTAGAATCTTTCTTCTTCTACTTCTTTTTCTTTTTCTTTCTCTTTGGTTTAAATTTACTTCTTTATTATAGATACGGCCAGTGCTGAATAAGTACCAAACTTACTCAAGGAGACAAAACAGAATGTGTTCCTTATTCTCATTCCTTTGTCTCAAGCAACACCAAATTCAAGCTATGAAGCACTTACTATTTACTCTGCACATTGAGAAATAAAATGACTCTTAAGTCTGAAGAGAGGGACAGATTGTCACCTATTGGACGAGTCTAAAATCCGGGAGAGAGAGATAGTGGATTCTCAGAAATCCAAGTCAGAAAATTGCCCCCATCTAAAATATGAGAATAAGATTCCAAACTTTTACAGACAAGCGAATTCGAATGCTTTGAGAGAGAAAAATGAAATAAAAACATTGGTGGGATCTATTCTGGTATCCATTGCAAGCTAGGTGGTGAGGTGTTTGGTTTGTAAAGTTATAGTGCAGAGGAATTCAGATGGCCCGCGTAGGAATGAAGGACAATATCTCTTTTCAAGTCATTGTGAATATTGAAATGGAATTGAATTGAGTTGGGTCAGTTTTTTCCAAGATTCTATTCCTAGTTCCACCCTCAAGCTCACCCTCACTTTGTTTTTCTTTATAAACCCGTTGCTCGGGACATTCATGACTTATAACAAAAACACTTACAGGCAGAGGCAGCCACAGCTATCTGATCTTCTACAAAGGATAATACCACTATCAAGTTTTCAGAATTCATCGAGAAAATCGTCAGGTAATTAAAAAGTCATGAAAGCAGTAATCAATCTGATACATATATAGTACTTCCGCTAAACATTACTATATATTTGATGAACACAGAAAATGTACCATCATCATCAGCAACAAGGAAAGAACATGATCCATCCTAGTTCTAGAATGTCGACTATTCCTCCAGCTGAAAGACATTTGTTCATGCAAGGTGGAGGAAATGGCCCTGGAGATTCAGGCCTTGTCCTCTCAACGGACGCTAAGCCTAGACTAAAATGGACTCCTGACCTCCACGAACGATTTGTGGATGCAGTACATCAGCTAGGAGGAGCAGACAGTAAGTCATGTTATTTATGTGCAGTTTAGCATCTGACCTGACTAGTCAAATATATGTATATTTATTCTTGTTTCGTTTGCTATCGTTGTTCTTGCAGAAGCCACTCCAAAGACAGTTATGAAACTCATGGGAATCCCGGGGCTTACCTTATACCACCTAAAAAGTCACCTACAGGTAAGTTATACTCATACTATTTCCAACACTTGCAACTTCAAAAATTATGTTATAAACTAGTCAACTATATCTGTCATGTTTTAGTATCTGGAGATAAATTAACTAGGCCATAGCATAAGAATGGCCATCTGCAAGAAGAAGAAGAAAAACTACCCAAAATGTCAAAAAAAAGAATTTATGCCCTAAGACTATTTTAGGGAACGGCTTTGACACACTATGGACTATATATACCTACCAACTAACATCAAGTCCAATTTGTCTGGCAGAAGTACAGACTCAGCAAGAATACACATGGACAAGCTAATAGTAGTGGAACCTGCAGCAAAATCGGTAAATTATTATATCTATTTACAAGCAATCTAATTACTGTTAGGAAGAATATATGTTGCTCCCCACGTATTATCGGAGAAGAATAGAATCTAACTTTATTTCATGATTACAGGTGCAGTTCCAGTGACTTCAGGAGACAAAATATGTGAAGCAAATGCAACTCATATTAATAATTTAAGTATGGGACCTGGACCCCAGACAACCAAGTAAGAGTGCATAGCCTTTTTGTGCTTTTCAATTTTGCTTACAAGTCAATTTTGTTCGAGTCTATTGCCACATATATAGGCCAACAATAACACGTTTTAATTTTCAGAAGTTTACATATAAATGAGGCGCTGCAGATGCAAATTGAAGTGCAGAGAAGACTACATGATCAGCTTGAGGTAAACCATACTCTGAAACTTTGTAAATAAAACCAACTAGTAATGATCTTATGCCAACAAATATAGAAACATACTCAAAGTGACTAAATCAAATATTTGTATCATAAAGAGCAATCAATTAACATCAGAAGATTAAATGATCAACGAATGCTATCAACATAAATGTATAAATCATTGTAGATGGCAAGGAGTTACATGCATAGATTCCAACAATCGGTAGTTGTAAATTGAACCTGCAGGTACAGCGTCACCTACAGTTACGCATAGAGGCTCAAGGAAAATACCTGCATGCAGTACTGGAGAAAGCACAGGAGACGCTCGGGCAGCAAAACTTGGGGACAGCGGGGCTCGAAGCAGCTAAAGTTCAACTCTCCGAACTGGTCTCCAAAGTCTCCATGGAATGCCTAAATTCTGCGTTTTCCGAGCTGAAAGCTGCTGGTTTGCCATGCCCCCAACAAAATAGACAAACAGCAACAACTAGTCAGCGGCAGCAGCCGACAGACTGCTCAATGGATAGCTGCCTCACCTCGTGTGAAGCAAACTCTCACAAGGACACTCAAGAAATGCACAAGAGCAATAACGGGTTACTCGGCTTGAGGCCTAACTATGACCGTAGCCTGTTACTAGAGGAACCCAATAAAGAGACAAGCACACGCGATCTCTCCATCAATATTGGGGGGATTCAAGGAGAAACAAACAACGGATACAACAGCGACAACTACACAAATGGTCGAGATTTGGTTGAACAAACCAACACCAGGTTGATGGATTCAAGGAAAGGGGAAAACAATAAAATGGTTCATGGATATGGGTATGGAGTGCCCTATTTCGCATCAAAACTAGACCTAAATTCTCATGATCATCAGCATGACATGACACTAGCATCAAATTGCAAGCAATTCGACTTGAATGGTTTGGCCTGGAGCTGAGAATATTGTATTTCAGGGCACAACTCAACTCTCACAGATTCTGGCCAAGGCAAAGAAATCAAATCAAATTTAGGTCAATGGAATAATTGTTGCAAGCAAATCAAACCCTTTCTAACAGAAATATCAATTGTTTGAAGATTATGAAACTAGTAATCCATAGATGAACCTCCAAATCTAACATACATTGTTCGTGGCATCAATATTGCATCAAATCAAACACTATATATAAATCAAAACAAAAGAATGAAAGGGAAAAAGGAAAAAACCCAACATCCATGAACACTGAAATCAACCCATATCTTTGATTTTTTTTGTCTTTTCATCTCAATCTTATTAGATGCTGTTTAATATCTGCTTGGGATTGGAGGGAAAAGAAACTTAAATAGAAGAACTGACATGCAACTGCAAAATGAATGAGTAAAGGAAGAGAAGGGGAAAACAAGACGGGAATTACCATTTGCACCATTTTTACTTACTACTTTAAAGTGCATTTATTTACTAGGGAAAGGTTTAATTTTACATTAATTTATCAATTTTTATATAAGGGATAATTTTAAGGTCACCGTAAAAATTTGTAATCTTACTTAAGTCACCAAATATTTAATTTACTTTGTGAGGATACCAAAAATATATTTAGTCTCACTGTCCTCACTTCCGTTACTTTTTTTCCATTATCTCGCTCATGTGCGCAGCATGTGACCATAATTTTTTCTAATAATGGTCAAACTACCCCTAATCAGGTCTCACAAATTCTCATATGCAACATTTGATATTAAGTGCAGCAGATGAATATTGGAAAACGGTGTCCCTAAGGAGGAGAAGCCGAGGAAGGCTTGTTCCATTGCTCAAACTAAACCACATCCATCTCAAAAGTCAAAGTATTTTATCATCAAATCACCCAGAAAAATTATTAAATTCAAAACACCGAATTCGAAATCGAAATCGAGTTAAGAAAAATTAAGATTTCAATACAACAATCGCTTACCGTATATTTTGCACATCCAACGTGTCGCGCACATAGGCGAGTTAACGAAAAAACAAGTTATTACAGGGAGACTAAATATGTTTTGGAGATCTCACAAAGTAAATTAGATTTTTGGTGACCTAAATAAAATTACAAATTTTTGTGGCGACCTAAGTAAAATTACCCCAAGGGATAATGAGAGATAATTACATTTAAAAGATATTGTTTCTAACTTTAATACACTCAAGTTTAAATTTTCCATTTACACTCACCCATTTATCCATTTTTTGTCCCGTTACTAACGTGGTTAATTTTCTTACAGAAAGACTATAATATCGTCTATTGATTTTCAAATTTTCTATGAGATGCCATTTGTACTGTAATTTTTTTCTTCTTTGAACTCATTAGAAGATATTTGGCACGGAAGGGTGTGCCTCCTCATCGAGATCTCCGGCTTCGTTGTCGGCCTCGTCTCAGCCCTCCTCACTGGTCCTTTTTTTAATATTTTGAAACCATTGAAGCTCTATTTTGAAGTCCAATACTCCCGACACTTATTTTGTGCTTTTTTATTAGTTTGATATCTATCCATAAATTTGATATGAATGTGTTGGCAATTTGAAAAATCTTGACCGCAATCCTGGCTCAATATCATTCCGAAGTTCGACCGCGGAGTTGTTGAGGCAAAACAAGGAGAAAGGTAAGGTTCATATTTCAGCAAACATAGAGAACTACTTAAATTCTTATGTTGACGTCACAGTAATTTTGCCAATAGTTATAATTTTCATGTTTATTTATGTTATTTAATTGTTATTGCTTTTTTGACACACATTATTTGTAGGACAACGTAGAGAAGTTTTACAATGAGTGGAGCGAGACCCACACCGACCAAATGACTTTGGAAGATGAGGAAGACTTAATGAGTCGGGCTAGTGTGATGACATACGGCCGTTCCCTGATGGGTTTCTATATCGGAGGGTTCGACATGGCAGTGAGGAGGGATTCAAGGTTCGACAACCAGGCAAGGGGAGTTCGCGATCTGCAGCATTTGCACAATGGGCAGATGAGGAGCTTGAATGTCTCAAACAAAATAATGAAATGCTAGCTACGCAACTCACTCAAACCCGAGAAGAAATGGCCCAGGCCGTGGCACAACAGGTAACTCAACTTGTGGCTGAATATGAAGCTACAAAGGCTGCGAAAATTGTCGAACATGAAGCTACCAAAGCTGTGAAAATTGTCCAACATCAAAGAAAGGCAAAGGAGAAGGACATGAAGCGTCGAGCATTTGAGAAGAAGATGCGCCAAACATTGGCGTGATCCGACCAATGTCCTGATGCCCGATGAGCCACCTCTTCCTCCGATAAAGATTTTATACATGCACATTCCATATAACTGTGATGTCCTAAAGTATACATGCACATGCCTTGTACAAAAGTGCAGGTGAAAAAAACGACATGCATCGTGTTGGCAGTGCCATAAGGCCTGCGCACGACGACATTCTATTCTTTCACCTTCGCTTTTTACCTCTTTACCGACGCTTTTGGTGCGTAGTGGATGTCGGTTTGTGACTATATGGTCTTACTTTTCATTCTTGTCATCACTTATTTCTTAAAAAAATTCGTGTACTTTACAGTTTTGAAATAATCAATAAAAATAGTACTTCACCATTCTAGTTAGTATTTTTCTCTTGTTAAATATTTTGCAAATCTTATTTATAATTGAGCTCATCTCTTATATATCTCAATTTCTCGGATTAACATCATTTAACAGGACATCGTTTTGCTAAACAATAGCACTACGGTATACGAATCTAAGAACATAAAACCCCAAAGTAAAAGCTCATAGAAAAACCACTAAAAATCATTTGAGATCGAAAATGACATAACATATTAGCTAGCAATCATCATATCTTAGCTTAACTTGGGCAAGAGATTCTACCTTCCATCTGCACTCTGTTTTCATCTCAAAATCATTGAGCAAGCATGATTGGTAACCGAATCCTATCTATATATTCATAGATAAGATTTCGACGTTACTGGGGTCAATCAAAATAATTTGATTAGTTCGAGAGTAAATTATATAACAAAACAAAACTTAGAGACTTTATAAAGATAACTTAGACCAGGGCCGTCTCGTTCATAAAGCAAATGCTTTAGGTCTGCCTATGAAATGGAGTCCAAATATGATTAAAAAATGCCCCAAATTTTAATATTTTAAGCCCATTTTGAGAACTAATGCTTAAAATAATAGTGTATCAATATTTTTTGTTTTAGGTCTCAAGAACAATTGAGCCGACCCTGACTTAGACAATTGAGAAATTAAATTAAGATATAAATAAAAATATGAATGCTCGGTTCGGTTTCTGATGTTTTAAAAAATAAAATATTGTTTAGACTGTATTTTATGAATTTTTTATAAATTGTACACGCAAATGCACGATTTTTTAACATGAATTGGTAATATTTAATGAACGAATTATTGGCTTTAAAAAATCCGACCGAGACATGTTTAGTTAAGGGAGTGTCAATTCACTAAGAGAGGAATGACGAGTCTGATTGCACAAGAGAGTAACATGGGTAGCATTGATTGGTAGACCCTACCATCCTTTAAAATCTTTGCTTGTGGACAAAGCTTCAGCTCCAAAGGTCACAACCAAACCACTTTCACTCTAAATCCCATTATATTATGGACCTTTTTGTTCACTTCCCAAATCCTCCATGTGCACACACACACCATATCATGATGCTCTATTTTTCGTTTGTCACTTTCCTATTAACTTGTTTTCTTTTCACCATTATAATTATATAACATATATCCAAGTAGTAAGTTTCTAATTTGTGCCGTATTCAGTTTTATCACTAACACTTCTCACAAATTGAGTTCACATGATAATTCTTGACTCGATAATATGCCAAGTGTACGTGATTAAATTAATGATAGAGAAATTGAACAAAATTTCGGTCAAATTAAATTTTTTTATCAAATCTCGAAAGATAAGAAAATTCTAACAATCACTGTGATTAGCTATTGTGTTTTGTATGGAACTATTTTAAATAAAAATATTAATAACCTTCAGTTAAAATCAAACAAGAAACTTTTTTTGGATAGGCAAAGAATTTTTTTAATAATGTAACTGATTAAAAATTTCAAGACGGAAACAATAATAAGCCAGATACATCAATAAAAGGAAAAAAGAACAATAAAACAAAAGAAAAATGAGGAGAACAAAGGAGATAAGGAAGAAAACAAGGATAGATCACTTAACCCTATTTCTAATCTCTATTTGTTTGAATTGATCTATCATTTTAGAATTGGGAAGATCACATGTGATGCCCATTTCCTTGCAAATTTTCCAAGTACGAGTGGCGCTCTCGCGAGGGTTGACTAGGTGATGGTGATTAGATTGAGTGGCCGAAGAGATCGGTTCTTCAACAGAGGTGGCCAATGGCTCTTCAAAAACACTTGAGATATGAAGAGAGATGGTAGATTTCTTATTGCTTGGTATCACATGAATGACATGTAATTCTTATAAATGTCGAAAGTACCCTTAATTCTAACAATAAAATAAAAGGTAAAACTTAAAGGAATGATGTTGTCTTTCTTACACAAATTTGAATTTCTCTCCAGCGAAGCAGCAACGTTAGATAGGTCTTCGAGCGGCCTACTACTCGTCAGCGTTCAAATGTCTTCATGCATATAGAGAATAATAATCTTCCTCCACATTCTCCTTAGAGAGTAAATAAGGAAAATGATGTGGTGCGAATTGAGAAAGTATCAGATTTCGACAAAAGACTAGTGTTTTTCGGACAGAAATGGTGTTCTGAGCAAAACACATTACTTCGCCATAACATAAGATGGATTTTAACCGTCTGAGGTCATCTGGAGTATCAAAATCGCACTTTTATAAGTTTTTGGCACTTTTTACAATTTTTAATAAGTTGTTTTTTTTCCAATAAGTTTAGGATTTTATTGTGGGTCGTGCCTGTTTGGGAGTAATTGTATAATGAGGGACAGTATTCCTCCAACTGTTCCTCTGCTGATTCAATAACTTATATGCATTCTTCATCATTTAGCTTCATAGTTGAAGTCTTTTATCTTTTGAAATTTGTTCGAAGACACTTGCTAGAGACAGCATTCGTCAGAGATTTGTTCGAATAGTGTTTTTTTAGAATGTTTGATAGTTTGTTCTGATATATTGTAGCTTCTAAAGGACATGTTCTATTAGAAGATGCTAAGTGTGAACAAGTGGTGGTGGTTGTAACCTGACGATAAAATAACCAAAAAGTTCTGAGTTATTAGTGTCATTCATGAATGTTTCTTTGATCATTTGGAAGGGTAGCTTTCATTAGTGTGTTGAGGTTTCTGAGTTATAGTTGGCAAGTAACATCATGCACAACATAACAACTTCTCTATGGAATTTTGATTATCTCTCTTATAAGGTTGCAGTATAATCCACTTCAATGGTCCTAAAAACAAACCATGTGGCTCACACGGCTCCTAAAGTATCTGCCAAAATCATACAGCTCATTACAGCTCCTAAAGTCACTTTTCTCATCTTTTGTGCCTCAAACCGACCATATCAGAAATGATTTTTCAAATTGGGCTTTCAACAATTCGGTTGATTTCCCAAGTGCAGTCCAAAAATTCTTGAAAAATCAAAAATTTATTGCAACAAGTGGGTTACAAATACAAATGATTCCATATATCACAAGTAATTGAAATGAAACACATCAAAACCACCAATGATAACACACCAATTTCTTATAACCAAATTACAATGTAAAGCTCAACCCAACCCAACCAAACTAGTAACAATAATAAATCAAATTAAACCATAAAAAAGAAAAGAGAAATAGCAATACCCATGAAATGGGCAGAGAGAGAGAGAGGGAAGTGAAGAATCTAGCTATGACAGCATTGATAAATTCAGAAGAGAGCGCCAAAGGCAACGGCAAGAAGAGAGGCAACGGCGGCGGGGACGAAGGCGGCGGCGTCGGAGGTGGGGCTGGGGGCAGGGGCGTCGGCGGCGGAGACATTCTGGACGGAGGAGAAGGCCACCAGAACCACCATCATCAGTGTAACAAAGAGCTTCATGTTCATTGCCTCCATTTCTTGATTCTTGATTCTTGAGAGAGAAGAGAGCAAGAAAAGGAATTGGGGGGTTTCTGAGTAGTTAGAGAGGTGATGGATGGGTTGTGATGGGCTAATGGGGCATTTTATATAGAGAGAAAGGTTAGGGTTGACAGAGAAAATGAGGATTTTTCACATTTAAATTATACTATTTAATTTATTCGAAAATTTTCAAATAATTTGACCTCCTTCAACTTGAATACTAGCTGAGTTGTCCATTCAAATAATTAGTAAAACATCATAGACAAATGGGAGATAATTAGCGTATAGTTTAGAGTATTTTAAATTGTGCACGTAAATACACACTTTAACATTTTTATAGCCACTTTTTCTTTAGGACATGAATTTCATTTTGAGACAATTGGTCATTTATTTATCAAAAATGGCTCTGAATTTTGGTTCAGTTCATTGGTATTTTGGGATAATAGCCCGGAAGTACCCTGAATTTTGGTTCGATTCATGGGTATTTTGAAATTATTGTCCTAAAATAAAATTCAGGGTACTTCAAAAAAGAAAAAAAAAACAGGGTATAAAAGTGTCAAAAATTGTATATTTAAGTGCACAACAATGTCATTTTTCCTATTCTAAAATCTTGAGGAGTTAATCACACGGAGAATACTGTTTACAGATTGATTGAGAATTAGTTGGATTAAAATATTAATAAAAAAATTATAATGAATTCGGACAAATTAGAGATTTTTAAAACGATAATAATTTGGCTAGTATTAAATTTTGTCGTGTAAGGATGCAATTGTAATTTAATGAATAAAAATTGTAAAATATTGAATAAAAAATTTTAAGAGATAATTGTAGGTACGCACGTTAACTAAACAAGTTTTACATATAAATTCAATTTTGAAAATGTTATATTCTCAAATTACTTAAAATTCATAATTTTGTACTGATTATGGACTTGACAGGAAAACGACGAAGTTTTAAGAGCTAGTAAATTCATTGTATAGTGATGTGCAGTTGATAAAAAAAATAGATATTATTATGTATAAAATGTATATCCTAAAATATACCCACCTGTAATTATTTTTTGCAGGGTCCACCTGTAATTATCATAATTTTATTTGATACAGCAGTATCAAATAAATTCTGCTAATAATTATAAACATTTTATTTACAAAATTAGCAGTGAAGGGGCTGGCCGAGGGACTGCCTACAGCTGTCCTATTGTAGCTGTCTTCTTAACCACTGTTTTGGATTTTTATTTAAGAAAACCATACTTATTATTAAACTATTAATGCTATTTCATTAATTTATCACTTGTTCTCTAATTTTTATGTACAACTCTACTGATTTCTATCATTCTTTTAAATGTAGGCTGGAGGCGATAGGCACAACAATGTGCTCTTTGGGACTTAGATATGGATGGTTGTGATTGGACAGCTTTTCAAGTTTTTTTTTCCATCTTACTCTATTACTTCAATTTTAGATAATTCATGATCACTATACATTTTCATGTTATTATTATTACGGTGAACTATTTTAAGAGTCAGTTCAATACGAGAAAGTTTCATTAAGTGTCACCGTTACTATAATGTTGTTAAAACTAACGAAAAAGTTATTATTTGAGATATATTTTAACAAAATATCTAATCTGCCCCCCTTATATTAAAAAAAAATACTCACAAATGATGAACAATGAACAGTGCATGTTCATCATCTATGAGCCCAAATAGGATCTAGAGATAATTTCAGATGACTACACTTGGATATGTCACATTATCACATGACTATACCTAGAATTTTTTGTGTCAGGGTGAATACCCAAGAATTTCATTTGTCTCACTTTACTCATTCCGTCCAACTCCGTTAGTTTTTAACATTTTTTACATGTGAAATGACTAAAATACCCTTATGGGTATTTTGAATTATTATAATTAGACTAAAAAGACGAAAAAGCCCTTACCTATTCATCTAATTTTCTAACTAATGTCACTCCCTCTCTCTCCTCTATTTTGTCTATGATGGGAGTGGCCGGAGGTGGAGGGATGGCGGAGGAGGGCTGGTCGGAGAGGAGGGGAAGAGGCGGAGGATGGTGGGCGGAGTCGGAGGGTCGGGGTCGAAGAAGCTCACCAGCTCCAGTCGCCGGAGCTCGAACCAGTGGGCACGAGAAGGAGGGGAGGGTGAGGGTCGGGGTCGGGGTCGAAGGAGGCGGAGGGTCGGAGGGGAGGGGCTGGGCTGGAGGAGGGGAGGGAGGCGGAGGGTCGGAGCTCGGTCGGAGGAGGGGAAGGAGGCGGAGAGTCGGAGGCCGAGCTCGAGCATATTCCTCCTCCGAGCAGATCTGCTCGAGCTCGGCCTCCGACCCTCCGCCTCCCTCCCCTCCTCCAGCCCAGCCCCTCCCCTCCGACCCTCCGCCTCTTTCGACCCCGACTCCGACCCTCACCCTCCTCTCCTTCTCGTGCCCATTGGTTCGAGCCCCTTCGACCCCGACCCTCCGACTCCGCCCACCATCCTCCGCCTCCTTCCCCTCCCCTCCGACCAGCCCTCCTCCGCCATCCCCTCCGCCTCCGGCCACGCCCATCATAGACAAAATAGAGGAGAGAGAGGGAGTGACATTAGTTAGAAAATTAGATGAATAGGTAAGGGCTTTTTCGTCTTTTTAGTCTAATTATAATAACTCAAAATACTCATAAGGGTATTTTAGTCATTTCACATGTAAAAAAATGTTAAAAACTAACGGAGTTGGACGGAATGAGTAAAGTGAGACAAATGAAATTCTTGGGTATTCACCCTGACACGAAAAATTCTAGGTGTAGTCATGTGATAATGTGACATATCCAGGTGTAGTCATCTGGAATTATCCCTAGGATCTATTCGTTTCGAGATTTATTTGTAGAAATTTATGTCGGGAAAATTGACGAGCTAGAGGCAGAGACAGGTTGAGAGCTGGGCTGGACTCGGTGTGAGTGATCCAACCCCAAGATTCGTCGACGAACTTGAAACTCGGCAGTCTTGGAGAGGAGTCGAGGCGTCGAGTCACTAAATCGCCTTCTGGGTTCAACGTTCTCGTCGACGGTGAGAACCATTGGAGGATTCGTCGTTTTCGACGAGCTGGAGAACCCCACTGCGGCACTAAGTTAAGAACCCTAGACGTCGTTGTCGACGAGCTGGAGAACCCTAGGCTCCAGGCGGCTGCGCATATCTCGACTCCGGGTGTCTCAACTGCCGCTATCGCTCGATACCTCCATAACCATCACGTCCCAGATCTACTCTCGCCATCGCTCTGTCGATTGTGTTCTTGAGAGCTTTCCGCCAAGACTCCACCGGGTCGTCGTCGCTCAACACCTCCATAGCCACCACTTCCGCACAGTCTAGAAAATCAAAGAGGAAGCCAACTCCGTTCATAAAGTCACAACTGTGTTTTGGGGTTCATGCTTATTTCTGCAATTTTGAAAGAGTAGAGAGAGAGAGCCACAAAATTGACAATTTGGGGAAAGAGCTAAATTTTTGGGATGAAGATTTTTCCATTTGATTTCGCCGGGAGTGACTGAAAGTTGCTGAAATTTTTTACCTTTTATTTTCCGGCAATAATGAGAAGTTTAAGCATAAACTTACAAATTGATGGCTTTACATATTGATTCCTAAAAGTTTAATCTTTAAAACTCTGATTTGTTCTAGATGATTTTATTGTCTTTATTATATATTTTTTGAATCCACTTTTTAGCTTAATTTAGCTATTTCTTTGTTCATGTGTTTGTTATGGAGATCTAATATGTGGGTTTTAGTGTTTGTTTGAGACATAAATGTTTTGGATTAGAGTGGATTTGATTTTTAATTGTGTATGGGTGCTTCAAGCACAAATCAAAAGCTACTAGTGTAATGAAAACAAAGCAGATAGCTAGTTGGATTTTGGAGAATGGTTTGTTGGGAACTGGCACAAATAGGAGAAAGAAGGAAGAATTAAGTTCAGTGGCACATTTTTGAAAATTTAAATGATATTTAAGGGTATTTTGGTAATTTTACACTAAATTTAACAGATTTATGAATAATGACACTCAAAAATACCTCTCGTATTTAAGTGACTTAAATAAGTTCACCATATCGAAGTGAAAATGAGTCCAATTTCACCGTAGTGAACATTAATTATCCCTTAATTTTATTTTAAGTTGTTTCTTGGTAATTTCTTTTACTTTTTCTAAACCCTATTAACTATTTCGTTATCTCTCTTAGCCTAACACTATCATCATATTTCTCGATGGTTCATGCTTCTATGTCTCGTTTAACTAGTTTATAACATGGTTGATGATTCATGTTCTTCATATCTATCTTGGTAATAGCAAGTTATATGAACATATTCCTTATAATCGTTTGAGTCAAAACAATCCACATATAACCTTATTGAGTCCCATTTTGGTAGATTTTATAATTTTTTTTAATTGCCATATATTCTCTAGGGGTGTTGAAGTGATGTGTAGGAAAATAAACCAAAAAAGAGGGAAAATGGGGCGAAAAAAAGTAATTTTGGAAGAAGGAAGATAAGTGGAGGCGGATGACTAGCGCTACTTGACTAGCGCTAGACACAAGATAGGACCAGAGAAAGAGGCGACCAGTAGTGGCGGAGATCCATACCCGCCACTCACTTGACTTATACCCACCACTCTCGCGGAAGGGAGAGGCGGACGTCAGTTGCCCGCCACTCAAATCTCTGGTGGTCGCCATAGTTGCGGGAGTAAGAGGCGGAGGGGCTCGTTCGCCAGTCTTGTAACCGAATTTCCCGCCCAAAGTCGAAGGAGCGTGGTTGATCAGAAGAGGCGAAGGACATCCCCTTCTAGTCAAATCCGTCACTCAATCGAAAACGAGACTTCTCACATAGGTGGACGTTAATACCCGCCACTCGCATTCTAGTCTACTAGTCTTGCATGTCACTTATTAATTTTCAAATTTGGGTGCACAATTTGACTCTTTTACCCTCAAAAGTTTGGTCTTTTAATGGATGAGTATAAATAGGAGTCTTTGGTTCAAATTTATATTTGTTTAGTACTTGAGAAAATTAGAAACTACCTTGGTTCATTTTAGATCCTTGTTTATAGTTGAGACTTGTATAGAGAGTAGAGAGGGTATGAGATCATTAGAGATAGATCACGTATAGCTAGAGGCTTCAAGCTAAAAGAGAGATTTGAGAGGAAGATCAAGTTGTAGAGAGGACTGTTGGGATTTTGTGCCCTAGCACAAAATATTTTCAATCTACTCATGTAATGAGATTATTAGTTGAAATAAAATCGGCATTTACATTACTAAGTGTTGTAGTAATATCTTAAGTATAATTTGATTTGTATCATTGACGTGTCAACACATAATAGTAGATCTACATATCAGATAAAATCTTACTTAAGCAGTCCCCGATCAGAATAGCTTCATAAGAAGCGATCGGTATGAGGCTAACTCTAAATGATCACGCTTTACCGATCATGGCCAGAAGGGGCCAGAGGTAGGTCATAGTATCACCAGACATGGGTGATATAGGACGACCCGATCATGAGTATGTTACATAGACACAGTCATAAAAATAATCATATGTCGGCACATGAAATCATATCCTCAGACGGAAGGATCATTGAGGTCACTATGTAATGAGTGACGAGTTTGACTCAATATAACGTCTCCTGTAAAAGGGTTACAATAACGACTTTGATTGGCTCGATCACGAGTTATATGAGTTGACTCAATAGATCGCTGAAGGATTTATCCCTCATAGGGACGTATGAGCATATATCTGTTTAGGCCACTTGATGAGTACAACTGAAATACAATAGCATGACCATGTAGTCGATACGGAGTATCAGTTACAATTCAGTTAATTCAGATCAAGAAACAAGACAATTGAACGAGGATGACTTGTCTATGCCTCGTGGTTGTTAAAGATATCAAGAGGATAAAATGATAGATTTATGTACGACAAGGTTAAGTCGAAATCTCGATAATCACAAGCGTTGGGTAATCATGATGTCTTGCTAGAGGCCACTCATGATGGAAAGGGTAAAAATGGTAATTTTACCAGTCCGCCAACGTGTCGTGAGCCTAGAGGGTCACACACTAAAGGTTGAGTAAAACGGATGGAATCATATAAAGGAATCATGAGAGAGACTAAATCTGGTTTTGGATTAAACCAGATTAGACCGATTTTGGTTTAGGATTAAACCAAAAATCAAGAACGGTTTAGATGGACCAATTAATTACAATCTAATTAAATAGATTTAATTAATTTAGCTAAACAAGGCCTAGCCAGATTGGGTTAAGCCAGAATGGGCTTCTCTACATTAATTAATTAAAAGCTTTGGGCTTTAAGCCCATTAAGGCCTTTAATTAATTATTGCCTAAAAATGGTTATAAAAGGGAAATTTTCAGATATGAAAATTAAAGAAAATATTTCCAAAACCCTGATCACACACACAATCTCTCTCTCCTCCCCGTTTTGCTTGCTTCGATCTTTTAGTAAGGATCGTTGTGAGTATCCCCGGATTGCTCTTCTTGTGTGGACGTTCTTTAGAGGTCACTGAATTCTGTTTGGTGACAAAGATATTTGAAATCAAGGTAATTATATAATTTTATTCTAGCATAGATCTCATGATCATGTAAGATCCTTATTAAATCTGGAACTTTGAGGTTTTAGTTTCTTGTATGGGCATGAAATTAATTGATTGGAACCCTCAAATAATTCCTTCAACTACCCTCTACTTTTTTTAGTTGCATGTCACCACGGTGGGGTTTGAATTAGTTGCACCGTCGTTAAATGAGACAGAAAATGTTAGTTTTTAGGTCACATAGGTTGCACGTGATGTAATATTTTTTCATAATTCCTAAACTAACCTTGAATTCGTTTTGTAATAAATTGGAGAAGTCTCTCCTCTTTCTCCCATTGACAAACTGATAGTCGAAGCTCTGAAGGTCGAATCAAAATCGAGACATAGGGGTTGAGGATGGGTGAAAGACCACATAGAAGTGGAGTGACGAATTGCTACTGTGGAGTTCCAGCCCCAGTTCGAACTTCGTGGTCAAAAGAGAATCCAGGAAGAAGATTCATTGGTTGTGGTCTCTATTCTGTAAGTATCAAACTAAATCTATAGTATTTTGGGTTCAATTTCAATCCTTTGGGTTCGATATCATAGTTGAGGTTCGAATTTTGGACCAAACCCATATTAGGGTTTTCATTTGGAAACTAGGGTTTCACGATTTTGCGAATAATTGATTAATTTAATTTGTGATTTTTTATCACTCGATGTTGGTAGAAAATTTTGTAGGGATTTTTGGCAGATAATATGGTTTGAAATTTGTATGAAATTTATAATTTTTTGCATACCATATGTACTGAAAATTAAAATTTACTGCGAATAACATTGTTTTGTTGTTGTACAGGATACACACAAATGCCAATTTTTTGAGTGGGTTGATCCGAGGACATGTATGTATGGCAAGAGGATTTTGGCAAAGGTTGTAGAAACAAAAGCAAAGAATGTGAAATTGGAGGCTCTTTTGGCTGAAAAAAATGATGAGTTGAAGAAGGTTGAAGATATGATGAGAAAGTTGTGTAAGAATAAAAGACAAAACAAAAATTGGAAAACCTATATGTTGGTCATTTTCTTGAGTGTATTAGTATATAGGTTGGTCAAATTCAATGAAAATGTAAGGTCACACAATGGATTGAATAGATTGATGTTGAGTTAATGTTTGTGCTTATTAGTTTGAAATGAAAAATAAAAATGACGTTAATTATGAGTTTGTGATTATGATATAGTATGTATAATTATGAGTTTGTTTATTGAATTAGTTTGGAAGCAATATGAAGTTTGTGTGGGTTTTTGGACTTAGTTGGTTATAAGGTTATGAGAAGACTACAAAATGGTGCATATGTGAACCCTACAATATATGTCATCCCTCTCAATAATTCCCACAGAAGCTGCAGACATGAAGAGCAACAGTACAAATGAAAGCAAGAGAATATGATTCTCATTGACATCAATTCCAACAAGCTTGTCTTGTAAATATCATGTCTTCCAACAAAAGTATAAAAAACTTAACCTAACCAAAACCCAAAAAATACAGTATTTCTTCAGACAGAAGCAAGTGGTTGGAATTAAACAAAAATTGAAGTGGTCCACACTTTAGTAACTTCAAGACTGGTTGGTGGGTGGTGTGTCATCAAATTCAGCCCTACTTGAATCTTGAGTGACTACATATTCTTTTCCAATTTTTCTTCATGTCCTTTTCTTCTTCCTTCCTCCAGATTTGGGTGCACAAATTGACTCTTTTACCCTCGAAAGTTTGGTCTTTTGATGGATGAGTATAAATAGGAGTCTTTGGTTCGAATTTATATTTGTTTAGTACTTGAGAAAATTAGAAACTACCTTGGTTAGTTTTAGATCCTTGTTTGTAGTTGAGACTTGTATAGAGAGTAGAGAGGGTATGAGATCATTAGAGAGAGATCACGTATAGCTAGAGGCTTCAAGCTAAAAGAGAGATTTGAGAGGAAGATCAAGTTGTAGAGAGGACTGCTGGGATTTTGTGCCCTAGCACAATGTATTTTCAATCTACTCATGTAATGAGATTATTAGTTGAAATAAAATCGGCATTTATATTACTAAGTGTTGTAGTAATATCTTAAGTATAATTTGATTTGTATCATTGATGTGTCAACACATAATTGTAGATCTACATATCAGATAAAATCTTACTTAAGCAGTCCCCGATCAGAATAGCTTCATAAGAAGCGATCGGTATGAGGCTAACTCTAAATGATCACGCTCTACTGATCATGGCCAGAAGGGGGCCAGAGTTAGGTCATAGTATCACCAGACAGGGGTGATATAGGACGACCCGATCGTGAGTATGTTGCATAGACACAGTCATGAACATACTCATATGTTGGTACATGAAATCACATCCTCAGACGGAAGGATCATTGAGGTCACTATGTGATGAGTGACGAGTTTGACTCAGTCTAACATCTCATGTGAAAGGGTTACAATAACGGCTGTGATTGACTCGATCACGAGTCACATGAGCTGACTCAATAGATCGCTGAAGGATCTATCCCTCATACAGAAGTATGCGCAGATATCTAAATAAATAGATTTAATTAATTTAGTTGACCATAGTCTATCCAGAATGAGCTTCTCTACTTAATTAATTAATAAGCTTTGGGCTTTAAACTCATTAAGGCTTTTAAATAATTATTTCCTAAATAGAGATATAAAAGTGAAATTTTCATATTTTTAATCATAAGAAATTTTTTCCAAAACCCTAGCCTCTCTCTCTCTCTCTCTCTCTCTCTCCCTGGCCGGTCGGCCCCCTCTCCTTCTCCCCTTCTCGTTTTGCTTGCTTCGATCTTCTAGCAGGGATCGTTGTGAGTATCTTCGGATTTCTCTTCCTGTGTGGACGTTCTTTAGAGGTCACTGAATCTAATTTAGTGACAAAGGAATTTCGATTCAAACTAATTTATGAATTATTATTCTAGCCTAGATTTCATGATCAATTAATGATCATGCAAGATCCTTATTAAATATGGACTTTTGAGGTTAATTTTTTGTATGGGCATGAAATAATTGATTGGAACCCTCAAAATTTTCTTCAATGACAACTTGTAAGATTCAGTTGCTATGAGGGGGTATTTTGTTACTTTGTTATGTTTACTTTTAGATTGCATTTGAGTTCATAGTATTGAGATCTAGTGTTTATACTTGATTATTGAATATTTCTTGTTTGTATGAAACTCAAAAGTCAGGTGAAAGGGAAATGGAGTGAACTTGGTGATGGATTGCATGTAGAGAGGATTATAGGGTTAATTTGGGACTTGATCTACGTATCTTAAAGCTTCACCTCCCGCGTAGGTTTGGCGATTGACTTAACCTTTAGACAATGCCTTAGGGGTGTAATCTTTAGGTGGAATAGAGTAGATTAAACTCAAATCTACATCTTTAAGAGATAAGGTGGGTACGAGAGTGGTAGTTATAGGAGACCAACACTTAAAGCTAGTCTTTGTGATTCCTAGGACTAATTGCCTATATTGAGTGGATTAGGTTTTTGATAAGCCTTATGGGATGCCTTGGGTAAAAACACAATGGACATACCTCTAGTTAATCTCAAGACTTAAACATCATCGACATATGTAATGCAAGCAAATTCATGAGGTTTTCCAACCACTTGACCATCCCTAACTTCATTAATTACATTTGAAGAGGAGTGTTTAACATTGTTTGCTAGGTGACAATAGTGAGTGATGGAGTGAGGTTGAGAACTAATTTAACAATTGATAGTGTGACGTTTGAACCCAAGAAAGTTTTAGCTTTTTCAAACAACCAAGATAATATAAGCACATCCTCCACGAGGGATCGTTATTTGAGGTCACAATCTTGATTCCCTCTTGCATACGACTGGTATACAATCGTAGCACGAAAGGTGAAAAACCCTTGTGTGAGGATAGGGAGATCGTGCATGCAGCAGCCATAGATGTAAACGAGTCTCTCATGCACAATCCGTTAAATATTCGTTTGAAGCTTATTATAATTTAGCTCGAGCCGAATTCGAGCTGAATGTTGAACTAATTTAATAAACGAGCCAAGTTCGAGCCTAACATTTTAAGGCTCCATAGACTTGTGAGCAATCAAAGAGAAAATTCTAAAATTCGGTTTTTGAACAGTTAAATTTTAAAGTCTGTTTGAAACGAACATGTAAACGTATTTTACATCTCTAAGCTCAAGCCTAAAAACTTTGAAATTCTATTTCTCATTCAACTCTTGTCCGTTTAGAGCTTGTGTATACAATTGAAAAGATCTCATCCGAGAATATGTAAACGTATTTTACATAATTCAATTTCAAATCTAAGCGTTCAAAATCACAGTCAAATTGACACAATCAGAAGTTAATACAATGTTAACTTGCCCATTTTTAAGTTTTTGTCCAACACAAATAGTGTCTAGTTATGGAGGATTAGGTGATATTTTCTCTAATTTTTTGATACCATATATATATATACACAACTTTGCAAGAGTTAAAAATGAGAAATAAGTCAAGGATATCCTTAATAAATGCATGAATATTTTCTAATAACTATGGGATTGACCAAGTAAGAATATGAAGTGAAATCGAATCACGATTCAGTGCCGATAGATGTATCATAGACTTGCTTAATTGCCACAATCTAACTTTTAAAAGATTAATTTGATCTTATCAATATTTGATAAGTATTTTAGTGCTTCAATCTATTAATACAAGAGCTAATTTTTCTATCTACAAGTGTATTTAATAGGATAGAAAATAGTAAATATATATCAATCAATAGGCTAACCTCTAATATAATTCTTAGATGACTCTAGGCATGCATTGGATTTGAATATTGTCATGCTCGACTATGCTAAAAGTGTCAAAGACGCTAGTTTGAACAAGTTTTATAATTCTGACTCTATTTAATTGAATATTATATTTTATCAAATTCAGAATAAATTGTTATCACTACTTTAAAAAAGCTTTAATAAGCTAATATAATAATTGAATTGAACTTTCAATTGAATCATAACTTTCTAGTTACGAGATATTATCGAGAAATTGAGAGGTCTCAATTAATGATTGTTAGCCCGATACAACATTAATTAAAGACTTTTCAAATTTGAATGCTTAACTTTCAAGCCATAAGGTTTGAAAATATTAAACAAATTAAGTTTGGAAGATGAAAAGTATAACATGTTAAGGAGAGGCCCACAAGGAAGAAATGTGGCCGTGATTCGTGGTTGTTGAATGAATAAACCCCAAAGAAGTGGGACACATAGTTGTGAATAAGTTTCAATGTGGAAATGTATTTGGTTTTATATCATTGTATCCATTTACCAGTAAGATTAGTTCAACTAAAAACACCAGTCTTTTTGCGTGTGCAAAAGTATAAAAGTCATTTCAAATGCGTGTTGAAAGGTCACTTGTATAGACAAAATTGAGTTAACATTCAAAAAGTTATATAAGTGAATTTAAATAAAGTTGTTTTTTTTAAAATTTTGATAACATTTTTTCCCTCCGCAAAAAAACATGAAATTTAATCCGTTCCTAACCTAAAATTAACTCATGACTTAATCTTCACGCTGGCATGTTCTAGAAAGTTGCTTTTCTAACATTTTTCATTAAAAGAAAAATCTTTAAAAGTGGACAACAAACTCAAAGTCATAAAATGTGACAGATACAAGAATTTAAGAGTAAAATCAAAAGAAACAGAGAGAGTGAGAACGTACACAAATTAACAATACCAAAGAGATTAAAATGCAATAACTAGACTACGTAGACTCCAACTTAAAAGACATGAAAATTCTAGCACACGTTTTTTTCACTTGATGAAATTGGCAAATAAGTTTCTCGTCCTTTTTTATTTTAAATTTTTTTTGAAGAAATTTCATTTACCACTTTTTAACTTCAAAATCATCTGGCCGGGACGGTGGAAACGAATTGAGCAGGACGGAAGAATAGAAGGCCGACAAGAGGAGGAGCGGCCGATGTATCACACGGACAGGGGCCGAGCGGGCCACCGGGAACCAGGATGGAACGAAAACAACAACACAAGAGAGGGGCCGGATTGCCAAAGGGCGACGGAATCAGAGGGGTTAAAAGAAATTCGGGAAAAGTGGTCTAACATATCGCTTGAAGAAGAGGGTGTGGTCAGGCTGGTTATAGACGAGACAGAAGAAGACACCTTTGCCGATGAGACATACCGCATAGTAGGGAAACTCTTGGTCGATAAAAACTATGATTTCAGAAC
This sequence comes from Geranium rotundifolium, assembly GCA_963920655.1. Lineage (NCBI taxonomy): Eukaryota > Viridiplantae > Streptophyta > Magnoliopsida > Geraniales > Geraniaceae > Geranium > Geranium rotundifolium. The sequence continues at coordinate 12,904,065 of OY987323.1, forward strand.
GTTTAGAAACCTAATAGCAAGTTTGTGGCAACCAAAGCATAGGATGTCCATTAACGAGGTGGCCCACAACCTGTTCATATTCCAATTCAACGATGAGCACGACATGTCAAGCGTGCTAGAACCGGGCCCATGGACATTCAATAAAATCCAACTCCTGCTAGAACGATTACCTGCAAGATCACCACCAGAGGAGGTAAACTTTCGCTTCTTCCAAATTTGGGTACAGTTGCATGGAATGTCGGGACACTTAAAGACTGAGAAAGTCGCATCACGAATTGGCACTAAGATAGGAAAGGTGATCAGACTGGACCAAAGTAACTTCACAGGTCACTGGTGCTCATACATTCGAATACGGGTCGAGATGGAAATAAACAAACCACTAACCGGGAGAATGCATGTGGAGGATTCAAAAGGTGCAGGGTACATGATTAACCTCAAACACGAGAGGCTCCCTTCGATCTGCTTCTCATGTGGAATATTAGGGCACGCTGATAAGCAATGTCAAGTCGAAAGGGTGGGAAAGACGGGCGAGGAGCAAAAACCGTACGGCACGTGGCTGAGAGCTGAGACGAAAACAAACAAGTACACAATGGGAGACAAGTATCTCACACATGGCCCAATAACGGCCGACGGGGGTAGAAGGGGGAGTAAGGGGAACGAAGCAATTTCAGAAAGCTCGAGGGCAAACTCGGGAACAAGCAACACAGATTCAAACCAAACAGGGACAAGAGAAGACATGGGAGTACACGAAGAGGATCAAACAGAACAAGGCAGAAGAGGATCAAAGCGGAGAAGATTGATTCAAGGAGGAAGGGAAGAAGGTTTTGATCTGAATAAAGAAGTTCTATCGGCGGGACCAGCTGAGAGGTCCCAATGTGGCCAATGAGTATCCTATCGTGGAACTGCCGGGGGCTTGGGAACCCTCGGGCAATACAGTTCTTGCTGGAGATGACAGCAAAAAAGAAACCCAACTTTATCTTCCTCTGTGAAACTTATTGTACACACGAACATCTGAATGGTTTGCGTACACGAATGAAATATGAAGGGGTATGGGGAGTTGAGCCAGAGGGAAGAAGTGGAGGATTGGCGTTATTCTAGAGGGATGACAAGGGAGTCACAGTTCTCTCATCCTCAAGAAGACATATACACATATCGGCTACTCTAGGGGAAAGGGAGAAGATCCACCTAACAGGGGTGTATGGGGACCCGAACAGACACTACATGCATCTAACATGGGAGATGATACGAGCCCTAGCAGTTGGGATGTCTACCCCATGGTGTGTCATAGGAGACCTAAACAACGTAGGGAGCCAGGAAGAAGTTAGAGGGTGCCTGCCGATCCCCCAGGGGCTAGTGGACGGTTATAACGCAATGCTGGAGGATTGCAGACTAAGGGATGTGGATTTGGTAGGCCATGAATTCACATGGGAAAAGAGTAGAGGAACCAGCCAGTGGAAGGAAGCAAGGCTTGACAGGGCTTTGACGAATAGTACCTGGTTCAACGCTTTCGAGAACACAAGGCTAACTAACCTTGGATTCTCAACTTCTGACCACAGTCCGATACTCTTGAATGCAAGCCGTCAAAGATACCAACAAGCAGGGAACCACTTCCGGTTCAACAATGAATGGCTACTAAAACGGGATTGCGCAGAAATTACCTCATCAGCTTGGGAGGCTACCGTAGGGCAACCCATAACGGACCGACTATCACACATCAGGGAAAGGATTCAGAAGTGGGGAGTGGATGAAAACAAGAGGGCACGTTCTGAGCTGAAAACCCTGCAAGAATCAGTCAAAAACCTTCGAAATAGACGAGATGACTTGGGCATAGAGGAATATGGACAAGCAGCGGCAAGACTTAACGATCTTCTGCTCTCAAAAGAAATCCATTGGAGGCAGAGGTCAAAACAGTTATGGCTGGAGAAAGGGGACCAGAACACGGCTTTCTTCCACAAGTGTGCAACGGAAAGAATAAGGCGGAACCACATCGACTCATTAGTTGCAGAAAGAGGAATCAGGGTGGGATGGGGAACGGGCATAGAGGAAGAGATCGCTGGGTTTTACGGAAATCTTTTCACAGGGGGAGGGGTAGAATGCAGGGGAGTGGTGGACCTGGTACAATCAACCATCTCAGAGGAGCAGAATACGTCCCTACTAAGACAAGTGGAGGAGTAGGAGGTGAGAGTTGCTTTGTTTGAGATAGATTCAAGTAAGTTCCCAGGGCCTGATGGGCTCAACTCGGCTTTTTATAAAGCAAACTGGCAATCGATGAAGCCAGAACTGGTCGGAGTGGTCCAGGATTTTTTAGACACAGGAAATCTACCGGTGGGGGTAAACACAACAAACATCGTGCTCATACCAAAGAAGCAAAACCCGGTTTCCCTGGGGGACTACAGACCCATAGCGATGTGCAATGTATTGTACAAAATAATATCGAAGGTCCTGGTCAACAGGTTCAAGGAATCTTTAGATGGGATCATCTCACCGGCCCAGAGTGCATTTGTCCCGGAAAGGCTCATAACAGACAACATAATTGTAGCAGCTGAGGTCCTACACCACCTAAAGAAGAAGGCACAAGGGAGTAGAGGGTTGATGGCTTTAAAACTAGATATGAGTAAGGCCTATGATAGGGTGGAATGGAGCTTCCTGTTTCAAGTGCTGCGAGCTCTAGGCTACAACCAGAGATGGATTGAACTGATCAGGGTATGCGTTTCATCAGTCACTACATCAGGGCACACAGTCAGAGTCCAAAACCCATCGAGGGGTTTGCGACAGGGGGACCCCCTCTCCCCTTACCTCTTTCTTGTCTATGCAGAGGGTTTATCTTTACTGTTGCAGGAGTTTACAAGGGTAGGAAATCTGCAGGGTGTCAAGATAGCAAGGGAAGCACCAGCAGTCTCTCACCTACTGTTCGCCGATGATAGTTACATATTCTGTAGGGCAACAAGGAGGGGGCGGAACAGGTAGTCAGGTGCCTCCTCATATACGAGAGGGCATCAGGCCAACTCATAAATCAGGAAAAATCCTCAGCTTTCTTCTCACCAAATACTCCGCCAAATCTGAGGGAGGAGGTCACCACATTGCTGGGATTCCGGGAGGAACGCGACTCGTCTACATACCTAGGCCTTCCAAATATGGTAGGGAGGAATAAAATGCAAGCCCTAGCTTATATCAAGGAACGCATAGCGAAGAGAATTGCTTCATGGAGTAACAGGTTCCTGTCCTCGGCAGGGAGGGAGGTCATGATTAAATCTATACTCCAGGCTCTCCCCGCGTACTCAATGCAGGTCTTCATGTTCCCACAGAGGCTGTTAGATGATATTGGGAGGATGTTCAACAAGTTCTGGTGGAAGGGGAATGGGGGAACGAGGGGAATTATGTGGCGAAAGTGGGCAAACCTTTGCAAGCACAAAGAGCTGGGAGGGATGGGGTTCCTCAACCTAAAAGAGTACAACCTAGCTCTTTGCGGAAAACAGGCTTGGAGAATCCTTACTAAGTCGGAATCATTACCGGCCAAAGTTCTAAAAGGGAAGTATTTTCCTCACTCCTCGTTCCTTGAAGCCTCCTTGGGAAGCGCCCCGAGTTTCATATGGAGAAGCCTATGCGAAGCAAGATCAATAGTACGGGAGAAGACACGGCTAAGTATAGGCCCGGGACACAGCCTGGTAGTAGGAACCCCTTAGCTAGGGGGGGTGAACACGATGATCGCCGCTACACCATCCATTCGGGCGGACATGAGGATCTCCGAGCTTTTCGACCCAGGGTGTAGAGCATGGGATGTTGGGAAGGTTAGATCAATCCTGGATCAAGACTCATGCAATCGAATTTTCTCAATTATACCAAGCTGGTACGAAGAAAAGGATCGTTGGTGCTGGGAAGCGGAGAAGACGGGAGAATACTCGGTAAAAAGCGCATACAGGGCACTATGCCAGATTGAGACTATCTGGTCCCCGCCAGCACAAGGGAGCAACTGGAGGCAAGTATGGAAACTACAAGTCCCACCAAAGGTAAAGGTCTTCATCTGGAGGGCTATATCAAACCTCCTTCCGACCAGGACTCGACTGGCAGAGAGGGGACTCCCAATCGTCACACAGTGCCCCCTCTACGGAGACTCGGAAGAATCTATAAGCCACATACTCTTAAAGTGTCGTGTAGTAGCCCCAGTATGGACAGACAGATTACTGCAACGGGTCCGAGGAAGGATGGGGCCAAACCCAGCCCTATCAAACTGGAGGTCTTGGGTAGAGGGGGAGGGTGAGGCAAGCCTCGGGGCTATTACGACGTGGGCAATCTGGAGAGCTAGATATCAAGCGGTGTGGAAGAGGGAAGCTTTTCACCCAGCGAAAGTGGCTGCGATCGCTAAAGGACTACGACGCGCATGGTCGGTAGCACAAACCCAAGGAGGGACATCAAGAGCAGATCCCCTTGTCTCGGCATCTCCAAACGTATGGCTGCCACCAGACCCGGGAACGCTAAAGATTAATGTGGACGGTGGGCTAGACGAACAAGGAGGAAACTGGAGCATAAGGATGGTATGTAGGGACTCAGGAGGCAGAATCATTGCCGCGCTGTGCAGACGATACACGGGATATCTCCAACCCGAAGAGGTGGAGGCCGTAGGCGTCAGAGAGGCCCTCTCCTGGGCAAAGGGCAACAACTGGAGAAGAGTGGAGATAGTGACGGATTGCCTTCGGGTGGTGGCCCATATCAATAATAAGAGACACACGAAAAATATGTTCGGGGGCATCCTCTATGACTGCATCCGTTTACTCTCATCTCCCGGATTTACCGCATCAGTAAGTTATGCCCGTAGATCGTGTAATAAAGTGGCTCACGAATTGGCCAAATTTGCGTTAACTAACAGTAGTTGGGACTATGGTGAGGGGTCTGTCCCACCATCCGTGGTTTCAGCTGCCCGGCTTGATGCCAGGTTAGTTCCCTTTTATTAAATAAAAATTCGTATTACCTTCAAAAAAAAAGTTTTACTTTACCTTTTTTATTTAATTTTTTGTGAAATGACGAAAATATCCTTATATTAACATATTTTAAAAATGATTTTTGAAAATCTTTCTATAATGTTTTTATTGTAAAAATTAAAAATAAAATTATGTTAGTAGTAAAAATAATTTTTTTAAAATTTATTTATAAAAAAATAAATATTAAAAAATGGGTTTTAAACATCATTTTTTATTTTTATAAGTTATTTATAAAAAAAATATTATTTTTTAAAAAGTTATACAAAAATATTGGTTTTATTCTTTTTTTGTAAAAAAATAGGGAAAAAAATTCAAAATCATTTTTATTTATTTATTTAAAAATTTTAATGTAAGGGTAATTTTATCATTTCGCAAAAAAGTTAACAGAATTTTCATAAAAGTTAACTGAAAATAATATTATTTCAAACTTAATGGACTCCATATATTGATTTTGAAGTTAACGGAGTTAAGTGAAACTCGGTCACAGTTAAAAAGTGTAATGTAAAATCAATGTTATAGAAATAACGCACTTGTCTTGACCAGTCAAGCAAACCTAGTATAAAGTATATATTTAAATATGTTATTTCAATTAATAAATAAAAAAGAAATTCATGATTGTTTTATGGGAACTTCTAATTCAACATTAATTCACAATAATTAAGAAGATTTTATTTTCTATATTCAAAAAGAAGATTTTATTTTCTAGTATGGAACATGGTTTCTGCGGCATGTACCCCTCGTCTTGGATGATTGGGGTTTTCTCACCGATCTGGTGAGGTCTCGTGTTGGAGACGCTTGTGAGGGACGGACCGATCCGACGAAGTTCGTGGTCGTGCAGCGGTGGGCGTGGCGACGTCCGTGGGAGAGACAAAGGAGATCTTGGTGATGGAGACTGGTACGGGTTCGATGGAGACGGTGTTTATAGGCCAGGCTTGAGGCCGACGGGGAAGGTTGGGTCAGGGCTGGAGAAGGATTTGTGGGACGGAGTTGGGGGGTTGCAGGGGAGGCGAGGCTCGGGAATAGAGCTGGGTAAGGACGGGGTAAGGTTTGGGACGGGGAGTTGTGGGGATGAAAAGGTCGGGAGGACAGAGAAGGGAAGGTGGGTCACGTTGGAGGGTGATGGAAGGGAGAGAATGGTCGGGTTGGTAGGTCGGTACTGGGAGGGAGCCGGAGTTATCTGGCGTCGGTGGGCAGACTCATGCAAGCATATCAAACTAGGGGGCCTCGGCTTGCTTAAAATTCAATACGCAATTTGGGTGCCCTATTGGGATTGGTACTAGAAGCAGACGGGGGGTCCCTGGGTTGATCCGGTTAAACCCAATGAGGGCTGGAAGGATTTGAATTTCGCGATGCCAATATTGATAGCAAGGTTGATCGAGGAAGCTGGTTTAAGGCGGTCTGCAGCAAGATCACGGGGTTTCTCCATCCGTATGAGTTGGAGGCCGTGACTCTGCATGAAGCCAACTGGTTCGAGTCGATTGGTCTCCGGGGTTATTACAGATGCATGTGTAAAACATTCTGCAGGAAGATCACGGGGTTTCTCCATCTGTATGAGTTGGAGGTCGTGTCTCTACATGATGTTAAACGGGTTGAGTTGAACAATTTTAGAGGAATCATTAGCGAACGGTGTTGTGCAACATGTGTTTTTAGTTTTGCTCGTAATCAAATGGCTCATGAATTGGTCATGTTTATTTTAACTAACAGTAGCTTGGATTATGGTGAGGGGTCTGTCCCACCAACTGTAGCTTCAGTTGTCCGGCTTGATGTCGGGTTAGTTGCTATTTAATTTATAAAATTCGCTTTTACCATAAAAAAATAAAAAGAGAGAAATGGTCAAATGCGTTCATTGACATGACTTCTCTTACCCACTCCTCATGCATACATCCTCCCCAAGTCCCAACATCAACTTTTCAAGCGAAGTTTTTTTTCGTTGGCTACAAAAAAAATAATATTTAAATCAATTTTTTAATATTTATTTCATAAATTAAAAATAAAATAAAAAATAAGTTAAACAAATGTTATTGTTCTTCTCATTTTTTTAAATAAAAGGGTATTTTAGTCATTTAGATATTTCACTTTCAAATTTTAATTAGTTTCATATTTGGTTATAACTTTAAGGTTGTAGATGTCGCACGACGTTATGATGGCACACAGGAGCCTTCGGGGCCATGACGGATTTCCATTTTTGTAATTTTGATCTTTTAATATAAATTAATTTACATATGTAATAAAAAATACATATTATGCTACAAGTGATAATATTTTCAACTTATTTTTTTAAAATTAATTATTTTTGACAGAACCGGCCCAAATTGGTCCAAAGTTAGCATAAAACCAGCTCAAAACGCCACAGCGTGGCGCTCGTTTGGTTTTCAGGGCCATGTGGTTTTCAGTGCCATGGCGCCACCATGGCAGCCTCCATTTACAACTGTAGGGGGGAAAGCGTGATCGATTTAAAACCGCACTTTAGCACTCCGTGTAAGTATATGCGTTCGCAAATAATAAACCGGCAAGTAGCGGGTTGAATTCCACAGGACTAATATATGAGTTTGCTCAATTAAGTGTGTTATGGAAATATGAAATTGAACTCACTAATAGTAATCAAGAAACACGAACGAGAATATGTGAATATCGAATCAAGCTTTAATTGAACTACTAATCTTAAGCATGCAAGTTAATTAAATTACTTATTCCTTAAAATATTAAGCCCGTCTTTCAAAGTCTCAGCCTAGTCTCAGGTCAATCCTACCCTCTCGGGATCAAATGTGACTAAAAACCCCACAAAGCACGCAATCAAAGGCTAAGGGTTTTCTATAGGTTTCTTAACACGGTCTCGAGGCTTAATCCTCTACACTATATAGGTTTGTTACCACCTGTCCCTCTCAAAATCAGTATATCAACCCATGATATCTAACTTAGGTGATCAATCTAAGATAGACAGAAGCATAATTGGATATCATAATTTAAACCAAGCATACATAGAACTAATACCTCAATTAAAACAAAAATAATTTATACAAAGTCTAGCACCCATGGTCAAGGGTGGTAGGTGAGAAGAAGCCCCCAAAGTGGCTAGGTTTCTGCCTTAAATTGGCTGAAATTGACTCTGGACCGGAACTCGGTTCGGATCAGACTCCGGAACCACAAAATTAGCTCTCAAGTCCGGTCCGCGCTCCGGTCTGTATCTCCCTCCAGATATGGCATGCTGCTCTCTCAGGTCCGGAATTCAGCTGGTTCTTTTCCCATTAGGTACGGTTCTACCCAATTGAGCTGGTTCTCCTCTTATTAGATCTGGTTCTTGCTCATTTGCTCCAATTTCCGCCATTTAATCGATCATGAAATAAGCTCTTAAAATTCGCACCTGAAAATTATACACCAAAAAATTCTCGCAGCATCAACATGTTCTATTGCCTCTAAATAAGCATAAATCGAATACTTAAAACCTATAAGTTATGGGCGAATTGTGTCGAAATGACATTCTTTCGGACCCTTAACTCCATGCCAACCGTCATTTACAACATTAAATAACTTTGGTGTGAACACATCGGTAATTTAATTTAAGACATTTTGATTTTTAAATCACTAAAATTGGAGTTTTGTAGACAAAGATATGGCCAAATACTCCTGTGAACTTGAGGACCAAATTATCAGGAGCTACAGGAAGATGTAGGAAACGATGTTATTTTAAACTTTTGGTCTAAACTTTATACTATATATACAACATAACTAAAAAATAAACAAAATGTTTAAATAATTAATTAATATACAAAAGAATTGAGATGAAACACGAGAATTAAACAGAGGTGAAAACATGAGCCTAGCATGATGTGGCACTAAGGGATTAGGTGGTGGCCACAAAGTCAATACGTGGTCGTGTGACTCATAACACTCCCCCTTAAACGCTACCTATAAATAATTACATTTGACTTTACAGGGAAAAACCCGATGGGATAAAAACCGAGTAAAGAAGTAATTCTGGTAGTGTTAGACGTGCATAAAGCTGCCTCGTTAAAAATCTTTTCAGGAAAACTCAGCGGGATAAAATCTGAATAAGGAAAAAAGAGTGCAACACACATTTGTCCAAAGGTCTTCCCTTGATCGATGATCCCCCTGATAGTGAAGGTTAACTTTCTAACGTTTGGCGGTGGCCACTGCATGCCAACCATATGTCACTAGAAGAGAGGGGGTGGCCACGTGATTACCACATCATATTACAACATTCCCCCTTGGACACCACATATTTAAAACTAATTACATTTGGTTTTACAAGGAAAAATCCAATGGGAAAAAAACCGAGTAAAGAAGTAATTCAAGTGATGTTGGACATGCATAATGCTATATTTTCCTTCTTTCTCAACATTACAAGAGTAAATGATAAGCTATATTCATAGCTCTCTGATGACAGTAAAGCCTAACATGACGTGCCACTAATGGATTAGGTGGTGGCCACAAAGTCAACGTGTGGCCGTGTGACTCATAACACAAAAGAATAATGGGAAAAGGACACTTTTGTATACCTAAATAAACACTTTTGACACTTTCATATCCTAACTTTTTTTTTCTCTTTTTTCCATACCTGACTTTCATTTTGGACAATTTACCCCTAAAATTCTCAAAATACCGAAATTACCCTTGGTCTAGTGGAGAGAACCGACCCAATTTTTTAAAGAGTATGAAAAGATGAAATTACCCTCAACTATTCATCAAATTTTCAAGTGAATGTCATTGGACCCTCCTACTTCGCCAAAACAGAGCCTCATGCGGCGGCGATGGCGGTCTAGCGGGAGGAGGCTCGGCTCCGCCGGAGACTTGCGGCGGCGATGGCGCCGGAGCAGCAGTCATATGCTTTGTTTTATGGTTAGAAAACAGAGGCGAGGTGACGAAGTTGCTGGGCAGCGAGCACCTCGTCGATCGCCGGAGCATCGTCGATCGCCAGAGCTTACTTGCTGGGCTTCGTACCTGGTGACCGGAGTTGGTGGAGGTGACCGAAGTTGTGCCAAAATTTTCACTCGCCGAAAAGTGTACCGGAAAATATGTTCTGGCACACTTTCCGGCGAGTGAAAATTTTGAATTCTTGAACTCATTTCTTATTCCCCCTCTCCCTCTATCTCTTTTCCGGCCATTCTGTGCCGAAGACGATTGTCGAAGCACCGCATTCTACACTTTTGGTCGCTGCCCATTGCCCACCTCGTCGATGCTCACCATTTTGTGTTGTGGAGGCTGCAGAGGAAGAATCATGGCCGGCTCCGGCGAAGAATCACTGGAGAAGACGAGAATGAGGGGTCGAGGACGATGGGGTCGAGACGGACACCTTGGTAGAGGTGTTCTAGAGGCCTCGTCGGTCCACCGTGCTCCCCACATGCCGAAGAAACCTCGTCGATGGATGCCGGAGAAACGCCAGTGAGGAGGGGGTGGTGGAGGAGGAGAGGAATAGTTGAAAGGGTGGCATACTTTTGAAAATTTGATGAATAGTTGAGGGCAATTTTGTCTTTTCACACTCTTTAATTGGATCAGAATTAAACAATATTTAATTTTTGTTTAATTCAAGGGTAATTTTGGTATTTTGGAATTTCTAAAGAAAGTTGTTTAAAAATGAAAGTCATGTATGAGAAAAAGAGAAAAAAAGTTAGGGTATGGAAGTGTCAAAAGTTTATATTTAGGTGCACAAAAATGCCATTTTCCCAAGAATAATTTAGCTCGATGGTTATATTTTTGCTCTTGTTTCCAAGAGAGAATAAAACAAGGCACATCGTTACTTATAGTGACTTAAAAATGAAAATAATCAATTACGAACACGTTCATACAAAATTCACCTTTGAGCTCTTTTCTAAAATGTAAATTTTTTTCTTGCATGGAAACAATTTCTTGGGTTAATTGTTTCTTAGAAGTCTCGGTTTATTTTAGAGAGTTTGCTCTCACGTAGGGTTGGGCACGTATCGAGAATAAGATCGAACTTCCAAGAATCAGATCGAATCCGACCTTTTGATTCCCCAACTATCATAACCATATTCAGAACTTCTTTGTAAGAAACCAATTTGTAGTTGACTGCAATTTTTCGGTTCGATTCTCTGGTTCCACCCGATTGATTTTTTATTTTTAAATTAAGCTCGATTAATAGACCGAATTTGAGACCGTTATATAGGTAAGAACTTTAAATTTACAATTATAAAAGATATTAACGAAAATTGAATATAATATTTAATTATTACAACTTAAATAAAAATATGAAATTTGCGAATAAAATAACAATAAAAGATAAATAACATCTGTTGGTGGACGAGAGTGTTAGAATATATTAGTATAATTGGTCCTTCAACTATCAGGTTAAACTTTTAATTGAGTTGGTCTTCTAATATGGTATTAGAGGTTTTACCTCGCGGCACGTCCAAATCTCAAAATGGACTTGTCTGTGAGAGCGCGTGTTAGTATATAAAACTATAATTGGCCCTTCAACTAAACCGAAACATCAATCATGGTTCTCAAATTTTTAATTATGATTCGACTTGAAACTCAGTTCAAAACCAGTTCCAAGTCTGAAATGTCCACCCGTTGCGTAAAGGTACTTTTACTATGGAGAAAAGTTTGACATTTCTAACAAATGAACTTCATTAATCTATATGATGGACCAATAAAATGTAGTTGAAAGACAGAAATTCCCAAGGTCCTTACATTGAGTTCAAGATATTTTTGTGCCACATGGAAGGTTGGTGTTGACGAAGCCATTTGCAGGTGGCTAGAAAGAGGGAGGTGGAGTAAGTTTATTATGCAATGACTTTACTTTAATTAAGAATTTAAAGACTATTGAAAGACCTTTTTGGTCTGTTTAAAAAAATTTGGGTGCACAGAAAAGATAAATTAATGCATGCTTATATCAAATTAAAGTTGAAAATGTATTCATTTTGGTGTATTAATCTATCACTTTTACCCTAGAATCAAAACTCAAAGCTATTGTATTGTAGTCCTTTATTGGTCAAAATCCAATTCTCAAAACATACAAAAGGCTCAAACCTGCCCATTTCATCATCTCTAAAAGCAGCCCACTGTGAGATTCAGTAAGTCTATGTAGCCTTGAGCATTGCTCAAAATCAACAACTCTTTTTTGTTTTCATGTATTTTTTTTTTATTACTATCATCATTGTATTTGTTGCGGTTGCTAGCTGAAGTTAAGGCCCATAAAAAGCATAAAGTTGGGCTTTTATTGATGCTGCACTTAATACCCCAAGTTATGACCCATTTTAATTTACATCCTCTATTTTTTCAATAACAAGTTTGGCAGTTGACACATTACACCTATACAAATTATATATGTTGGCGTGACAGCAACATTGTAAAAATTGCTAGGCGCTAATCAGGCGAGAAGGTCATTTTTGAAAACTAATAAGAGTTTAATTGAAAAATAATCGAAGACTAGTCGGGAAATTAATCGAAGATTAATCGGACAAGTTGGGAGTGTTTACAACATTGAGTGATGATTTTCTTTTTCAAATAAATAGGTCGAATGTTTATTATTGTTTTCATTTAAACCAATACAACTAGGTTAAGGATCTAAATATTTGACGATTGGGCCAAATATATTTTCATCACGTGACCATTAAGTATTTGACCAATTCTCATTGAGAGGTGAACAAAAATTTAAATCTATTATATCTCGGAAGATCTTATTAAAACTAGAATTAATTGAAAAAGTGATTTTGTGTAATCTTTCATTTTTGCAAGTAATAATTGTGTACTGAAACCATTATAAAAATTTGCAGCTAGCTTATCATTTTTTAACAAACTGAGTACATTTTTATAGGTATCTAGATTTTATATATTTAGACCTAATTTATAGGCCAAATTAGGTGTAGATCTTATATTTTATCAACAAATTACGTAATTTTATTTCATGTAATGTAACACTAAATTAATGTTGCAAGACTAAATCCGGATTAAAAAAATTATAAATCTTGTTCGAAATTTAAATTTCCGTGAGGGAGGAGCATGTAAAAAGCGTATGAGAAGATAAGAGAACGACACATGTATTTTTGATCTATTTGATTATTTAGTGGTTAACCATTGTTTCTAATTTAAGATAATGAAATCGAAACCAATTCCATGGTTCTCTTAAAATTGATACCAAACTTTTTATTTATTTATAATTACCGATGTTTCAAATACACTACGGCTCGATTCTCAGTTTAAGGCCAAATCCGGGTACAAAATAAATACCCACTCATGAAATTTTGTTCACGATATTAAATGTAATACTAATAATAAAATTTCATCATTGGTTACTTTATGATTTTAACTTCTAATATAATAATTTAACGTGATGATTGGTAACACTCAGATATTGAAAATAATTATATGAATGCCGCAAAACTCAAAGTTAATTGCATTTTTGCCATATTTTTTATTAGTGTCTTTTAATTCTCATATTATTTCATAAACTTGCATTTATCTCGACGATGTTGTTGCTTAAATTGAGATTCATCTCTTGCTTTTCTGATAGTCTTAGTGTAATGTTTATATTCAATATGTAATAGGTGTAATAGGGTGACTTTTTGGTCATCTTGCCTTCTTGGGTTATGGCTTGGAGGTGTGTTTAGACTGTGCTCCTTTCCCATCTTCTGTATTTTGTAATAGACAATCTAAATAAAAATTAATCTTTACTTGCTAAAAAAATCATTTTATTTGGTCATTATTGAAAATATAGCTATTCATTGTATTTAATCATAGATATAACTTTACAGGACCTGTCTAAGCACCACCCTAACATCATTTGCATTAGAGCTAAATGAAAAATAAAAATAATAACAATAATATAGGTTTACATTAAAGATGCCTTAATAATATCACACATCTTTAACGTGAGCTGAAAAATGATGATATTTTTATATAGTGAACATTATAAATAAATATCTCGAATTATACGTCATTGTCACTTACATACATCTTATTAAGATTTGAGTCATCAAAATTACACTAAAGTTTCATATATTTCAATATGTCAAATTTTTAAATGAAAAATGTTAAATTTATAAGTAAAAGAAAAAAGTCTAAAATACACCTACCTAAAAATTTAATTTTCAAAAATAAAAATCTAGAATTAGATTTTTAAAATTGAAAATTTACCTAATTTGCATTTTCATTCTTTTACTTTCACTTTTCCCTTTCATATATAGTATACACTAAATAACTGTTAAAATAAAAACTGATTCCAATTTTCTAATGAAATAATATTTTTTTTGAAAGACACGTGGGTAAGCTGTAGAGGGCATCAACTAACAAGATAATAGAAAAGGCCAAAGAGACATTACCTCTCTTTTAGAATCCAACAAAATTGCTCTTACAATGAAATATAAAACCTTGTTTGATGATCAATGATTTAATGCCATCAACTAAAGATAAAAGAATCTTCCAGTGAAGTGTCCCACTAGGGAGTCCCCTGTAATTAGGAGATTACTACTCTCTATAGTATTAAGGAATAATTACACTTTACTAATGTTAAAATGACCGATTTTACATTTTACTATAGCTAAAAAAAAGTTTACATTTCACAACAGCTAATTACGTATTTTTTACACTTTACACTAACGGTGTTAGATTTTTGGATGGAAAATTTTCATAATATATGTCTAATTATAAAAAATAATAATAATAATAAATAATATATTAAAACTTTCAAATAACATAACTCTCTCGTACGAGTTTTGTTTCGGACTCATATATTATATCAAATCAAAGAGAATTGGAAGTCAACAACTTTAAAGAAAGAAGTATTTGTCTATATATTATTAATAATTAATTTAATTTTACATGATAAATAATTATTACAAAAAATATAAATAATTAATTATTTTAACATTTTTCTCTAACACTGGTAAATGTTGGACGAATTTTTTTTAACGATTAAAAAATTTGTTGTCGTTGGGTGGAATTTTAGACAAAAACTTATTTCTTCGAAATTGTTGAACTTATGATTCTATTCGATTTGATATATTATGAGCCCGAAACAAAGCTCGTATGAGTGAGTTATGTCATTCGAAAGTTTCACAATATTATTAATGATTAAATATATTATTAATAATTAATATTTTTTATAATAATATCAAAATAATATTAATTATTAATAAATAAGTCATTCATTAAAGTTGTTGATCTTTCGATTCTCTTCGATTTGATACACTATGAGCCTGAAATAGAGTTCGTATGAGAGAGTCATGTAATTCGAAAGTTTCAATATATTATTAATAAATAGTATTATTTTAATTATTAATTAATATTATTTTAATTAATAATTAAACCGGGTCTATCCGGATTTGAGTGGAGGTTGATCTTAGTTAAGGAAGAAAATCCTAAGGGTATTTTGGTCTTTTTGTTATAAAATGAAAATTTTCATCCAAAATCTAACACTATTAGCGCAAAGTGTAAAAAAACGCAATTAGCGATAGTAAAATGTAAACTTTCTTTTTAGTTGTAGTAAAATGTAAAACTGATCATTTTAGCAGGGGCAAAGTGTAATTATTCCTAGTATTAATACTAGAGTTTGAGTCTCAATTGATACTTCTTACTTATTGCATTGTGTCGTGCATTGTGAATAAATCTTTTCTAAAAAAAGGTTTTGCAGTCAAAGATAACCAACCTTAAGTAAATGTGATAAACATCCACAAACTACAACAACAAAACCATACCATGACAGTCAAATTCTACAATGACATTTGACCGATTCGACCTCCGAACTCAAAGGTGTGCCTTCTGAAGACTCAGGGCTCAAGATGACATTATTTCTCGTCCTCAATGAGACTCGATGCCCCACCCCGTTCGAAGCAGGTACGGGACGAGAAATCCATGTATTCGGATGGAACAGACAGGGAAGGAGACATGGTGAGGAATCCCCGCCCTAATATATTGAAAATGTACTTTTAGATTAAAAGAACACCTTTAAATGTATATTTAATGGAAAACAATATTTGTGACTATATTTTTTTTTGTAGTGAAATAGTATTTTATAATATATATTTAATGAAAAATAATATTTTTTTATAAAAATATTAAAAATATATATATATACTTTAGGCAAGAGATCGGCTACAAACTATTTACCTAGTACAAATTTTAGAACGCTTTATATCCATTGGATTAGTTTCATCAACGGTTATCATAAATAATGGATTAAACAAATATAAAAAATATAGAAAGGGTATTTTGGTGATTTTGATATATATATATATGGACCCCACAACCCTAAATCAGAAACAAAAACCACAAGCGCAGAAACCAAAACCACAAGCGCCGCTCTCCTCCTTCCTCGTCCATACGCGGTGCCGTGACTTCACCGACGGCGATCCACTTTGGCGACGAGCAGCCGGCTACTTCCACGCAACGGCGAGCCGGGTACTTCCAAGCGACGACGATCTCCACGGCAGCGGAAGTCGGTGATTCGGCTCCTCCCCATCGACGACGATTCCATCCAGAGCAGCGACACTCCAGACGACGGTGGCGGCGACGTATCTAGGCGATTCGGCGACATCGGTGATTGTCGGCGGGTCGATTCAAGCCGTTCTGTCTTCTCGATCGCGAGCTCGGCCTGCCCGTCTTCCGGCTGGACGGACAATTGGCCCTGATTCAAACCAATCTGATTCAAGCCTGTCCGCCATGCGTCTCAGCAAGGACGGTTTGGGCTCGTGGTGGTTGCTGTCCTCGACGGCTCCGCGTTGATTCTATCCTCGAACAACTCTCGTTGGAACCTCAAATCCCATAAAACTCTCAGGCAAGTCCTTCTATTCGCATATACACCAGATTTGTTCTTCACCTCGGGTTTGGCTCTCGAGAATACTGTAAAATGGAGTCGCAATTTGTTCAGAAAAGGTAATAATTGAAATACCTTTTGATTTTACTGTATTTTCTCAGAAATCGACAATGGCCAAGCGATTTCGACAATGGCCAAGCGATTTGGTGAACCAAATCATTTCAGACGAATTTATGTTTTTTTGTTTGTACTTGTATTTGCTCTTTAATCTATTAGCCTGGCGTTGTTTGATTGATTAGATCGGTTGAGAATTATTTACGGCGTTGTTTGATTGGATCAGTTGAGAATTATAACTAAAGTTTGTGGCACTGATGTGTGTTGACGTCTTTGATCATGAAATTGATTTTGAACGAAAATGTTTTGATTATGTAGATATTAAACATTAATGAAATCACTATTTTAGATCAATCACAAAAAAATTGAAACGATTTTTTATGGTTATTTTTAAATTTACATGAAACGAGTTTTAGAAATAGATTTAAAAAACGGGTTTTAAATGTATTAGAGGAAATGTATTAAATGACACATATTAGTTGAATACAATTGAACCGAATAAACAATTGAATTGTTTGGATCAAGCTTATGACACATATTTGAAATGTATCAAATGGAACATATCAGATTAAACATATTAAATTAATCATAAAATATATCCGATGAAACATATCCAATAAAACATATAAGATTAACATAATAGATGAAACAAATTATATGACACATATCAGATGAAGCATCTCAAATGACACATATTATATGAAATGACCAAAAGAAATTTACAATTAATTTATAATTACGTTAGTTTGCCATTGATGACTCAGCATTGAATCTAACTGTTAATTATTTCATCCAACAGTTTAAATGCGTTCTACAATTTGTAGCAAATCAAGGTGTTTGCTCCTGATCAATACCCTATACTTTAACACTATTTTGGGTTGAAAAAACAGGTAACAAAAAATTCTTGTTTCCATTAGAGAATCCTCGCCTCGTTAAAAACAAGGAATCCCGCCTCGTTTTAGAAACGAGGTGGCGACGGGATCGCCAAATCCACTACAAACTCTCCCTATTACCATACCTACTCAGGATCTTAACAAGGATCAGCAAATACCGATCTTGAAAAGATCAAATAAACTGAACAAACGTGTAGAGACGTCATAATAAAAAAATATATTTGTTTCAAAATGAATGTCATATTATATATAAATCCAACACATTATTATTGATCTAGAGGATAATCAACATGTAAAAAATCAAATATTAATCTACTTATATTGTTATAATATTTTTGTTGTAAAACTAGATTGAGATACTAATTTTGGCAAAAGAATGTGTTTGTGGTTAGGGGTAAGCATAAATGTCCCCTGGAGTGGCCCGGGCCGTGAAGAGCACTATATAGATATCATAGGTTGTGTCTAAACCAACTCGACGTAATGGACTTAACTAACTAAATACACAACCAACACTAATTATGAAAGTGTCATTTTAAGTTTTTTTAGCAAACAATTTCAAAAAACACAATTTCCATATAATATTATTGACAATCTATTTTGTGATATTAAAGTACTGATTTTGCAATATGATTTTGTGTGCATAATTTATTTTTTCAATATATAATGTGTTATTTTTTTAATGTGATGGACTAATCCGGAACCAGTCCGGACTCAACCCGCCACTTGTTCAACGAACAACACTATTTATGGGGTAGAAATGGACATGAAAATAGTCAACTCGCTGAGTTCGAGATGAGCCAAAAAATAAGTCATGAACCGTCTAACCCGACCATGCGCACCTCTATTTGTGGCAAAGGACACGTGCAATAGCTCTCACCCTCACGTGCTGTAGAAAGACCGAAGGCCATGATCTCATCCCCAACCAAGGTCAGTCAATTGGAGGGAATCCCATCTAGCCCTTCATTTCGTATCCAACGGCCTTTAATGTTTCCGCTATTTAATCCATCGATAAAAAAATAAATCAAGTAAAGAGAAATAGGGTGTGAAGAAGCAGAACATGACACACAGCATTGGCAAAGAGAGAGAGAGAGAGAGAGAGAGAGAGAGAGAGAAACCAGTTTTTGGGGAAGACTTTCAGAGGAAAAGCTCCGATTTTTCGATTACTCACCTCTCCATTTCTACATTCTAACGCCAACTCACACATCTCAGTCGAATGATCTATTGATTTTCTCAGAAAAATTTATATTATCTGTCCGGGAGAGAGAAAAAATTCCATTCCTTGAATCTTTGGTACTATTGTCCGCGGCCGTGTAATGAAGCCTACCTCTTATTGTAATCTCTCTTCCTATCCGATTCATTTTGTTATTATTATTTTGGGTTTGCAGATTAGTAATGAAAACTTGAATAGAATGTGATAAATACTGGAGGTTGAATTCAAGGTTGGGTTCTCAGGAACCAAACAAGCATTGAGTTGTGCTTCTATTTGGTGTATTTCAAATTTCACTTATGGGTCACTGATAATCTGTTGGAATGCAGGCTAATCTTCCATTATCTCATCGGTTTAGCCGTTTTCTCAACAGATCTTGAGGTGAGCGACTTGAAAATCCAAATGGGTCACTATAAATAGCATAAAGTGTTGATTTTTGTTAGTGAAATGCAGGTGAACAATGGAGAAGGAAATGAAGGGTGAGAAAAGTGGTAGCAGAGCAGCAACAGAGGGTGCGGATTTTGTGCTTCAATGGGGAAACAGAAAGAGGCTTCGATGTATGAAGGTGAAGAAGGAGCTCAATAGCTTCAAACACAGATCTTCTCCAGACTGTTTGGGGAAGAAGAAAATAGCGTCCCGTGCTCGACGCTCTGTTTCCCTCGAGACCGATTTCTCTCCTCCCAGACCCAATCGCCTCAACAAGTATGGAAAAACCCTAAACTTTCTCGGCAAAATGTTTATGTTTTCAGTTCTATGTCCGTTTTCAAAACTCAATTTCTGTGAGATGTTATGCCTTGTTTGGTTTCTGAGAAAAGGAAGAGGTGAAGTTGTAATTACATGCCGGTTCGGGGCTGGAGTGGGTTTTTGTTATATTTATTTATAGATCTCAAAGCCCCCAACTTTTTCCTTATCTCGTCTTAGTTTTTTACACACACAACTTGTCAGGAACCAAACAGAAAAGGGAAAAAGGTGAGAAATTGAATCCTGGGTTTGTCTTGAATTGGTGGCAGGAATTCGGAATCGCCCATGAATCATCCTCGGAGGGGGTCGCCGGAGAAGGAAGATCGGTACTACACGACTAGGGGGTCTCTTGGATTCGACGAGAATGGTAAGGTTTTGAAAGATTTTAATGCAGTGAAGGAAGAGAAATTTGTATGGCCAAAACTGTTCACAACATTATCAAGCAAAGAAAAAGAAGAGGATTTTATGGCCATGAAGGGCTGTAAGCTGCCTCAGAGGCCTAAAAAGAGGGCCAAATTGATCCAAAGAAGCTTGCTTGTGAGTGCCAAATCTTATTCATTTTTTATGGGTATGTGTTGATTTTTGATATGGGTTTTGATGCAATTGTGTGTGTGTGTGGCAGTTGGTGAGTCCAGGGGCTTGGCTATCAGATTTGTGCCAAGAGAGGTATGAGGTCAGGGAGAAGAAGACCTCCAAGAAGGTATGTCATTATGTCTTTGGCTTGTTTGGAAATGCAGCAAAACAATTAGGGTTCTGCCAAATTGGTTTAGTATTATTTCTATTTTCCTATAGTTTGAAGCCAAATATAGTAAATTTTTGTGGGAATTTTCTGAATTTTGGATGCAGAAACCCAGAGGACTGAAGGACATGGGAAGCATGGAAAGTGACTCTGAATGAGAGAATATATTTGGATTGATTTTGGTATATCAGATTTAGGAGTTGGAATGGATGGACTGTCAATTAGGAGAGTATAGGGGGAAAGAAAATTTAGGGTTTCTCCTATTTTTTGGTCTTGTGTAGAAATAAGGTTATTATTATTATTATTATCAAATTTCTTTATCTGAATGACATATGTGTACTCTCTTATCTTCATCCAAGTTGTGACTTATAGAACTTTTATGTAGTTTCAAATTTTGTATGTATTTCAAATTTCTTATTTTGCCCAAGTTGTGACCTTTCTAGTGTTAATATTGTATGTATGAAGAAAATGTAATCCCTCAGCTTTGAGTGTCTTATTTTGGGTACCAGAAGATTCAATAAGCCACAATTAATCTAATTTTTGTTAAATGTAATCGAATTGGTCTTCAAAAAGTCTAACTCAATAGTTTAGATTTGAAATAAGACTGGCATGATTGGTTCAAGATTAATTTGAGTGGTTCAAGATTGATATAACCGATTTAATTTAAATTTATTTAATAATTAATAATAATATGAATAAATAATTATATTATTAATTAATAATAATTCATAAAAATATTAATAATTGTTATTAATATTATTAATTAATTTTTAATAATATACCAAAATTTTCGAATGACATAATTTTCTTATACAAGCTATGTTTCAGACTCATGATATATCAAATCGAAGAAAAATAGAAGATCTACAATTTTGAAAAAAACGTTTTTGTTTATATATTATTATTATTATTATTTATTTATTTACATGATTAGTTATTATTTTAAATTTAATTATTAATATTTTTTGAAATGATTAATTATTAAATAATATAATGAAACTTTCAAATGACATAACTCTCTCATACGAGTTTCATTCCGGGATCATAGTATATCAAATCGAAAATTATCTGATAATCTTCGATTTGATATACTATGAGCCCAAAACGAAACTCGTATGAGAGAGTTATGCTATTCGAAAGTTTCATTAAATTATTTAATAATTAATCATTAAAAATAATTGTTAATTAAATAATTATTTAAATAATTCGAAAGTTTAAATAATTTTTTAATTATCATTTTCATTTATTAACGCCCTTCGGGGTGAACTTTAATAAACTAAATCAATCTATTTGGAATTAACAAAACGAAGTATTAAACACAGATTAATTGAAATCACCCTTCTCGGCGCAACAAGCATGTAAAATAATTACTTAAATTTCCCCATAACATTATTAATAATTTCATGCCTAAATTAGTTTAGCTCTTCATGTTCATATGCCAAATTAACATACTGATATGTGAATTATTAATTAACATGCATTCAGATTTAATAATTAAAAGCATGCAATCATGTGAATAATAGATTCTGAAGCAGAAATGTAAAGAAGAGACATATAAAAACATGAAATTGAATTAAACTATGGAGTACTTTCGTATAGGTCACCAAAAAAAAATTAAACTATGGAGTACTTTCATATAGGTCACCAAAAAAAATTGTAATCTCACGTATGTTACCACTAATTCCACATAGATCACCAAAAAAGTTTGTATTCACACGTAGATCACAATTTTTTGAATTTAATTTTTGAGGTCACCAAAACATGTTTTTATCTCACTCCATTAAAAAATTATGAAATGACCAAAATATCTTCGCAATCAATAATTAAATCGTTTCAATTTCATTATATTGCAATAGAACCGATTCATTTGGTCTAACCCAAAGTCAACCCGGTCCAGCCAAAAAGGGCAAACTGGGTGAAGAAGCGTGTCCCAGAAGCGTCCACCTCGCGGGAAAAGCTTCAAGTACCGATAAAAGCTCTGTGGCTGGATCTCAATGGCGATGGTTGTGCTGGTGAGCTTGTTTCTGGCGACGTTCTCTATGGTGGACTCAATGGGAAGCTCACCGACATCGAGTTGTTCGTCTTTCTGAAGGTAATGATCAGCTAGTTGCAGGTCACCGGAGAATGTATTTGCACGACGTGTGCTTGAAAATGGCCAACCATTGAAAATGAAAAAGAAGCCACATGTTTGGTTGGTACGAGGATGTTATCTGAAGCTAATGAGCATTTGGTTCGGAAAGACGAACAATTTAGTGGAGATGTGAAGCTAATTGTAGGTCCCCAAAGAAGCAACCATCATGGTCGGAGGCAGAGGGAATGCCGCTGCCGCTGCCACCGATGGCGATGGAGAAGTCATCGCCGATTTGAGCTTCGACGCTCCATCACCCGATTTGGCCCTTTTGGTTGGACCGGGTAGGTTTTGGGTTAGACCAAATGAACTAGTTCAATTGCAGTATAATTAAATTGAAATGATTCATTTATTGATTGTGAGGGTATTTTAGTCATTTCATAAGTTTTTTTTGATGAAGTGAGATGGAAAAATGTTTTGGTGACCTCAAAAATTAAATTTGCAAAGTTGTGATCTATGTGAGAATACAAACTTTTTGGTGACCAATGTGGAATTAGTGATGACCAACGTGGCAATACAAACTTTTTTTTTTGTGACTTATGTGAAATTATCCCCTAAACCATTTAGGAATTAAAATTTACAACAAGAGAAAGAAAAACCCAGATTTTATTCCCAATCTGAGAAATAATACATGATTAGGCCTTAAATCTCTCTTGATTCTTCTCATAGACTTGAAGTTGAATCTCTGAAATTGTTCTTGATGCCTCCCGGGAACTCTCTGATGAAGACGCATAACACTCGCTCTTTTTTGGAGTTGAATTTGGGAATTAAGTGCCGATTTTTCCAAATGCAGCGAAGCCTTTCTATAGTTGCGAGTTTTCGACCCACCACGGGGGTATGGCCAATTTGCCATTAGACCGTGGCGATGTCGTGTCTTGTTTTTAGCGCTCACGAAGTGTCCACGAACTCCGAGTGGATGACTCGTTGACTGGCCATGGGGTGCCTACGGACCGTGGCCACGACCACGGTCAACTTCTTTACTCGCAAGCTTCAGTCACAACTTCTCCACGATGTGAAGTGGGTGAGTGGCCACTGGTCTTCTCGCTAAGCATTCTTCACGAGGCGTGGCAACTGTGTCACAAAGGTCCTTTGGCAGGATGTAATACTTCTTTGAACTCCTTTTGTCGAGTAGCTGGGCCTGAGTTGATGGCCACGGGCTGGCCCAATGATCGGTCATTGCCCTGTGGCCCTTGCCATGGGTCAGACTCGACAAATCTTTAAAATTGGTCTATTTTGACCTAAAAATCTGCATTCTTTACTCAAATAGGTGGTGAAACAAAAGAGACATAAAATAGGGGGTTTTGTACCCAAGCAGGACGAAAAATGAGTAAAAATCTGGCGAAATAATGCTTACAAAGTTGTGTAATTTATCATTTATCAATTATTATCTAGCACAATTGGTTATCATATTCAACTTGTTAATTTCCTCATTGCCATCATTGTTCAGTTATTTCTTGTTTGTCTATTTTACTTGTTTAAATTGAAATTGTTACTTTACACACACTTATGCACAAGATTGAGTCATTTACATACACATGTTATTTCAGTGGATACCCATATTTTGTCCCCGAGAAATTCGATCGGATATTTACCCGGTTATTACTAGTCGATCGTGTGTGTTTGCACGAGGTCGGGGAGTGTCAAGTTTACCCTCAAGCTTTCGAATAACATTAGGATTTAAGAATGGACATATTCAATTTCCGGGTAAAATGTACATGAATTGTTTTCTGAATTTCTTGGTCAACGGGGCACCTTTGGATCCGCCCTTGGACTTGCTTGTAACGGGCTGTCTTTATGAAGAGGTTTGCTTCAAATTAATGAATCATGAATTGAAAGCAATTGAGCAAATTGCTGAAGCAACTTAAAACAGGAGCTCCATGGATGGAGACCAGTTTGGTCACTGCAGGATAAAAGGCTAATATAATTTGTCTAAGTTTTATTTTGTTGTTGCAAGAAAATGGTGGGAGTGTGTAAGATATTTGGTTTTGCACATTCTGAAACAGTGTCCTCAAAACATGTGTGGACATGTTTCGTAGACACCAGATAAGACTCCTACAATCTGTTGTAGACATGTTTGGAGGACACCAAATAAGCAGTACAAAACATGTTTTCTTCATTGAATTCTTTGTTGTTGCTCCTTAAACCTCTCTTTGGGGAAGAACTCAACACCTCCTTCCAACAATTATCTGATAATCCATGTCGCTGCTAGCAACTCCATTGACAGCTTAATATTCTTTCCCCATTAACCAATGGTTGTGGGAGAAGTGACATCGCCTTCATGTAATAAGCATTGGTTCCAATCCTCACACTAACGGTTTTAGATGATAAAAAAGAATTATTTCTCGAGCAAAGAAGGAAAATGTTGGTAGTTGATTATTGAGACAATATTTGTATTGACTTACATTCTTGATGAAGTACAAATAAAGTAGAGTCCATATACATCCAATGGACATAATTTGAACAGGAAATGCAGTAGTTAGTAATAAAAAACATGGTTGATATAAAATATGTCAAACACTATATGAAACATCCAATTTATTGCAAAAGTAATGATGGGGAGGCAAATTATGATGTGGGGAGGGACAACATGGGCATGCGCTTGTCTCTGTTCCTTAATCCTACAAAACCATAGAAGTAGAAGAAGTGGCATTTTCTTTGCATAATTCTGTTTCTTTACTCACTTTTCACAGTGTGTCTTGCAATTGAGTCTATTGCCTTTTTTTGTTTGTGATGATACCATAATGTTGTTGCTTCCATCTGTTGCATTCTCATTCTCTGCACAACCACAATAAAGTACCAACAACTAATACGTGTGAAAATTAATATAGTATATTTTAGATTGCACTGCCTTTTCTTTTCTGTGGCTGGTAAATTACACAATTGGAGTAAGTGATTATTAATTTATATATTCTTCCACTGAGGAGAGAAAAAAAAGAAGCCAAATCTGAATACTCAGCTTTTGAACAAACCCAATAGTTGCTTCCTAATTTGGCCTTAATATTCATCCATCAACAGCTTCAATGCACACATGTGTGCCACAACTTGGAAGCTTTGATGGCTAATTATTTAAATATGTTATAATAAAATAATAAACCATTTGACTTTGTCCGTTTGGTGTTCCACTATTCATTTACTGCAGAATTAATTAAAAGATGATATTTTCTTTCAAAAAGGGGATCAAAGGATTTTTTTATTAAATTGGATATGGTCAACTATCCATAAAAATCTCAAAGTCTTAGTTATAACCTTTTAATTAGCTAGTTGTCAAATTTAATAGGTTACTTAACGCTTGGAAATATATGAAATCATGTAACAAATTTGAGATAAAGCGCTATTATTATTCCTTGATTTTTCTTAAAACAGTCAAATGGATTACTTGTATCTATATATATATTTCTAATATGTGATTCATTTTAAACAAATTAAAGTTCATATTTCCATAATTTTGATTGTTCATACTCAATTGGAACTTAGCATCAATAAGCACCATTCTTTCTTGTATAAAGAAAATATATTTTTGTCTGAAATGCAAGCAAAACGATTTTCTGGTAGTTTGAGGAAAATGTAATCATTTAAGAAAATATATATGTCAAGAATTGTTCAATTTTGAGGAATTAGTTGATTTTTAACACTATTTAATTGACCATATTCTTGCTATGATCTCACTCAAGATAGTGTACAATGTAGATGCTTTTTCCTCATTTGAAGCTCACAACAAAGAAAGGGGAAAGAATCACATGCATAGTCCATGATAACTCTAAAATTGATTTTTAAATAATTTTGTAAACTTTGTTGGTATGGCATGGGAAAAGCAACTTTAAATCTCAAAAGGCAATGTTTTGCAGTATAAAATACTTATGGCAATTCCTACTAAAATTCCTTTTCTAATCTATTATGATGGAATACGATGCTTGTTTGTTAGGACATTTCATTTTGTGGGTTTTGGATATAATTATTAGTTTTAAATCTGTGTATCCTTTACAGCTAAGGGTTTCCATTCTTTTTGTTGTTTCTTGCAATCTTGATTCTGATATCTTCCTCCTCCTTGAAATCTGGAGGGTGGGTTTGTCATTTCACAAACTGCTAGACTACAAGACCTGTCTTTTCTTTCATATAATCTCTGTATGCTTCTCTGGATTGTTGTTTGGGTGCTACCCATCTCCCAGAAAAGCTTCAATTCATCTTCTCAGCCTTTCCAATCTCGATTCCTTTTCTGGGTTTCACTTCTTCTTTTCCCTCTCAAGAAGCGTTTTGATTTCTTCAAAAATCTTTGAACCCAGAAATTTGGGACCTTTCTGTTCAGTGTGGCTGTGTCCAGGAGTTGGGTTTTGGGAATTGACTTGTGTGGAGTTTCTTTCCATGTGTTTTGTTTCAATTTGATTACTCAATGTGTTGAGTTGTACATTTTGAGATTCTTCTGATGGGCTAAGTAAGAGGTAATCAGGTATTGATAAAAAAGCAGATATATTTCATGAGGGTTTTGTTCTGCAAACTTCACTGCCCTTCTTTGATTTGCTTCTGCAAGCCATCTCCTAGCATATACACAGCTGGACCATTGAAATTAGACAACAGCCCACATGTGGCTTCAACAGTTGTGTCACCACAATCTGAGCACCAATCTGAGGAGGTCAAAGAAGAAATCTTAGAAGAAGAGCAGCAGCAAGAAGAAGAAGAAGCAGTAGAAGTTGAGGGTTGCCTCAAAAGCAAGAGCAGCCTGAAGAAGAAGGTGTCATCTGAAGAGAAAGAGGTTCAGAAAAAGAAAGTACAGTGGATGGATTTTTTGGGGAAAGATCTTGTTGAGATCAGGGAATTTGAATCCAAGTGAGTTCTCTCTCTCTTTTGCTGCTTACTCTTTCTGCTGTTTTTCTGTGTCTTGAAGATTGATGATTATGCATTGGAATTGGTCAAACTGAAACTACTTTTTGGTGGGTGCATTACTAAATATGGTTTAATGAGCACAACTGGGTTCTAGCTTGCTTATAGGTTATTTTCATTTAGTATCAGATTTTGATGTATTAGAGAGGAAAATGAATGGCCATAAATGCCTGAAGCAGAGGAGAAATGTAAGCATAGGCTAGAGCTTGTAGCAATGGTTGGACCTACAGAAAGGGACATTGGATTCTGCTGCTGAAATCATTTAAGTTTCTTGTTTCTGTAAGAATTAAAATAATTTCTTTCAGGTAGGTTGGAGGTTGTTGCCTTGTGATCTTTATGGTCACTCTGCAATGTAGCATAAATGATCCTCCCCTTATCTCAAAATTGGTTACTCTTTTTCAAAAATGATTTCCTTCACTGCGGTATAAGATAAATTTACTGGAAAATGTTGTTACAAGTCAACTTTAGGCTCCTAAGTATGATTGAATACCGATTCCACTCCATAATTTATTTTAGTACTGAACTGCGCTCCTTTTCCCTATTTCATTGCCATCTTCCCAACCAGAGGTCCTTGAACAAGTCCTCTGTTTCTGTTTTCCTTCTAGAAAGAGTTGATATGTCAGATTATGGTTGGTTACCCAACTATTCGCAATGAATTTCCCAGATGGTTTATCTTTTACATGCAGAGACATTTACTTTGCTGAGCATTAACTCTATCTACTACTTACATATCGTACAAATGGTTGACCATTGACCTTTGGTGATTTGAAGTACACAGACCGGTTTTTAAATCAAATTGCAGATACACAAAATTGATAATAGTGTTATTCATGCATGCTATTTAGGTGATATTTTGGTTGCATTGAGTTCATGTTTGAGTTTGCATCTATTGACTTGTGGGGGCATGAGTGACAATGACTGCAGTGTAGATCTCATCTATATATGTTCTTGTGTTTTCGATATTGTGAGATTTAGATAGATGCAGTCTCTAGGGAAGTAATGTCACGAATAAGAATCAAAGCAGTTCATAAGAGAAGCATCTTCCGATTAAAAGAGCGAGTTTCTCTTAAATATAGCATATACGAGATTCTAGTTGTTCAGGAGATGCCTGTTATGTTTCGCTCATCTATCTCACACATTGAACATAGGATCCAATAACTATTCATTACGCTGATTTCTCATATTATCTTTTGTCTTCTCGGAAGTTATGCTGGTTTAATTAATAAACTTTCATCCTTTCGCTGATAAAAAAAACTAGCATCTATGAGCTCATAATTTGAGGATCAACCAAAATGTTTACTATTTCATTTCCGTCATGGGTTTCTAGATAGCGAGCAAGAATAGGGAAACTATTTTGTGAAGCAATCATGATATATTCGACGTGAGTATAAAATGACCCCAACAATGCTGAGATGAGAAAACTTTTGTCTATTGTAAATGACTGCTTGGCCGAGAAAACTTTTGTCTATTGTAAATGTTCTGATGTGCTTTTTTATGATACCAAAAACACTTCAGGGAAGCTGTTATAATTTATTTGCATTCTTGGAGTGAAAGACAACCGTAGTGTTGCTGATATATGTTATCTTCTGTTCATTTCTCTGCAGTGAAACGGACGTTTCCGACTATGAAAGCGGGTACAATAGGAGCTGTGTTTGCACCATTCTTTAATCAGCGAATCTCTGCGATATAAGTTTCGATTACTTGCCTCATCTCACATTCTTGAATCAACACTTACATTCCAAGAATTCAATATAGTGATTGGCATGTTTAAGAAGCTATACTATTGTCCATGGCATGATTCTTCTCCTTGTTGAAAATATATCCTTAATAAAGTATATAGTTTTTTTTGGAGTTCGGACAGGCATTTTATACAATGTTTTGTTGGGAAGTTTTTAGTATCTCAAATTCATAAATACTCGAATTTTGTGACTTGATTGAAGGAACGACAATACCCGTCTAAATTGCTCATGTACCCTTCTTGCTCAAACACCTGACATGTACAAGTATTTCCTATTACTTGAGACCCAACCCAACCCAAAATTAAATAATTAATTAGGGTTATATTTCTCAATGAACTTAATTCAATTAATAACATCATTTCAAACAACTCTTCACTGAACATTATAAAACAATTTAAAACTAAAGTTTTCAGTCATACGCAAATTGTTCACCATGAAGACATTAAACACATTTTAAGTATCAGGTACGAATTCGGGCGGATACAGGTCCATATGTAACTAACTCGTACCTGCAAAATATTTGTTACCCGTCCCGCTAGCCATTCATATTCATGCATGCCCGCTCCGATCAGGTTGGGGACATCGAATACTCGCCGGGTTTGTTTTTTTCCATCCCTATTTGATTGCCAGGTTTGCTTCATAACAAGCGTACAAGTTTTAGAATAAATTGCTAGACATTTTTTGACTTCAAACTCGTCTAAATTTAAAGTCTTACAGGCATTGATGGTGTGCAAGAAAAGAGAAAAAATCGAAGAGCTCGAGTTCAAAAAATAATTATCTTTTATTTTAAAATATAGTAATTTCAAGGGAATTTTGGTTATTCTTGGACAATGTACACATGTTGCAAATTAATATGGTAAATTCAATTTTGCAATGCAAAATTAATTTGAATTCCGTTTTATAATTTGTTGGGAATAAGTAATATAGTTTTAATTCCGTTATACATTCAATTGTACAGTTTAAAATGTGGGAATGTGTAGATAATTTGAATATGTAAGTTTATGTATTCAATTATATTCGTTTATATTTTGAATGCAAACTTTTTTTGCACATGCGCATTTATTCTCTTAAGGAGTAGGAGTTCCCGAGTTTGATCCATGAAATGCCCAATAATTCATATTTTGGTATTGAATTGGTTCCCGAGTGAATGCAGGTTTAAAAAAATGGCTCCTCAATGTTGTGGGTTCGTTCGGTGCCTAGATTGACAACTCTTTACTCACATTTAGTGCCAAATTTTTCTCGTTATGTGGCTATTTAGAGTGTTTGTACCACTTTACGCTCTCGGGTATGTTTGATGCAATTGTGCAGAAAATAGGCGAAAATGAAGCAAAATGGACCAAAATCGCAGAAAAATCTTTCAGAGTGCACAAATTCCTCATATTTGATCCGACGTGAACCAAAGTTATATCAAATTGAAGATAACTTGGCGATCTATAACTTTCTAGTAGTAAGTTTTCTCTAAATCTCATGGGAAGAAGCTCAAAACAGTACTCAAAGACAGCACTAAAACAGATCTTGGGATTGTAGACCAACTGACTTGCAAGTGCCACAACTTCCACATCCGAAGTTCAAATCGAGAAAATATTATATCTAAACTAAAGAGAACGAAAAGAGCTACAATTCTCGTGAAGGAAGTTTATTCATTAGAGGTCTGTAAGAGGTCGAAAATTATCTGATACTTTCGGGTGGTGTAGAGTTCTCATCTGAACTCCGATTTGGGCCCATATTATGTCAATTTGAAGAAAATTCGAAAACAAAGAGTTGTAACG
The DNA here is from genome assembly GCA_963920655.1 of Geranium rotundifolium. Taxonomy (NCBI): domain Eukaryota; kingdom Viridiplantae; phylum Streptophyta; class Magnoliopsida; order Geraniales; family Geraniaceae; genus Geranium; species Geranium rotundifolium. The sequence goes on from OY987323.1 coordinate 12,934,977, forward strand.
ATGATTTAATGGAGCTGTAACGATCCAGAGTCAGAAAAAAATATAAATTGCAGCTGCGTTTTCATTTAGAGGGTTCAAAAAATTTCAGTCTTCATACACGTTCCAGAGCACTTTCAGAGAGATACCAATGTTCAAGCTCCCTTGGAGGCCAATTTTGGCTGTCCAAGGGAGGGGCTCCATCACCACCATCACGAGACGAAACAAAGGAGGCATGAAGATACAAGGGAGACCGACATTGGAGAGTTTGTAATCTCCCACATCCTTTATGGGTGTTGGGTTTGTTATTGCCTTTCCCCTTCTTTAATCTTGTAATTCATTGTTGATTTTATACCTGAGCACCATTATTTAGGGCCAAAAACCCTAGATCGTGGGTGCTAGACCTTGTGACTTAACGTTATCCCGAGTTTATAATTATTTGACTAATTGAATGCATGCTGAATTAATTCTACTTTGTGAGAATCTCATGAACATTAAATTGCCGACTTGATGTTTATATTTTGGGTTCGAGGCCAGCTCCGAGAGGAGTGGTTGAGAACGGATCTAAGTATGGTCGAGATGTTGGATTCTTAGAGTCGATGTCTCGTTTTGAAAATTTGTGTTCGTAATGCGGTTAGCCTTGAGTCGTGGGTTCACTTGAAAGAGCCACACCTGCATTGAGTGATATTGTGCAAGTGTGAAAAACTCATATTAATTCACGAGACTCGGGCCATTAGGATCTACTTATCGTCGAGAGATGGGTAGAGTATTTATAACATAAGCTAATTTGTGCATGTTAAGAGTAATTAAATGATTGAACTTGAAATTACAGATATCTTGTGATTGATTGATGTATTATTTCTAAAAGTATGCGAGGTTGTCTCAATTTATTTTGTGCTACACTTTGAATGCTAAGGTTGCAACTTATGGTTCATCCTTTTAATTCCCAATCGATGCTGAGAGGTGGGGTTGGGAGTTGACATAGATAAATTGGAAGAGATCAGTCTCCTAGAGTCTTTCTCGTGGCTTGAGAATTGTTGAACTTAAAGCTGTTGAGGACCGATTGTGAAAAATCCCAAGAGGGTCATCGGTTTGAAATTAGGCGTTACCCAATGTCGAGAGGCGGGTAATGTATTTAAAACATACGCCTCACGAATTGCATGCTTAAGATTAAATTATCTATTAATTGTGGGAGAGTTGTTGGTTTAGTGCCTGTGGTTGTTCGACTTTTTGTTTGCATCCCTCCGCTTTATCATTTTGTATTTAGTTTAAGTATACCTTTAAAATAAAAAAAGCCAAAATTATTTGTTATTTATTTTTATCGTGTGTTTGTGCTGGGAAAGAAGGCATGAAATGTCTAAGTATGAGACCCCTATTTGGTCCATGTGGATTCGACCCGAATTTTAACCGGAATATGAATTTACTTGATAAGGATCGCGTCTGGTGCGCGAAGCCTTGAGGTGTGCGCGCCTCTTCGGCCCATCACTCAACCAGAGTTAGTACTTCCAGTTCAAGTTCGATTACAGACAGAGCGACATTAAATATGGATGACGCTCTATCCTCGTGGACTTTTTCGGCCGAGAAGACGCTACGATCACTACGAGTCCCCTGGGCATAAGGTAATTTCTAATTTTTTGTCATCAACAAATTATATTTATCAAAATGTTCACGTAATTTATTTTTCTTTATTTGTATGCAGACACTTTCTAAAGTAATGATTAGTCTTCGTGGCTCGGATAACAAGAAGGAGCACAACAATAATTTTTGGTCATTTAAGGACTCCAAACAGCACAAGAGAATCGCAACGAATCACTCCTAGTTGCTGAAGAATCGCGACGAATCGTCATCAATCGAGTGTAGAATTGCAAATCTGAAAGTTTCTGCGCAGAATTTGTGAATGCACATAGAGAGAGAGAGAGAGAGAGAGAGAGAGAGAGAGAGATATGTATTTTTTTGAAACTGACGGAATGAGTAACAGTGAGAAAAAGGAAATTTTTGGGTATGCACCCTGACACGAAAAATTCTAGTCATAGTCATATTTAAGTGTAGTCATATGAAATTATCCCTTCAAAGAATTCGCCGAATGTACGGTTGGGCTCCTAATCAGAATTAGAAAGGTTTGCTCTAAATACCCGAATATTTCGTTTGATAACCTGCAATTATTTCTTCATATGCTTATGGTAAATTAAACGGTACTTTCACATTCTATTATGAAAGGTATTAGCAAAACAATGAACCTTATGAGTTGACGCCACAAATTCTACCTTAAAAATCGTACAACTATTTCGATTATACCTCAATTGTTAGAAAATTATAGTTGGCAAGACCATTATTGTTCTCACATTTACTAAAAAATTGTACATGAGATTTTGACCTTATACGAGTCCCCTAACAGCATCGCAAGTAAAATTTTAAATTTAAGGATTGTGTAATATTATTTTAGTCTCTGTGTGTTTAGAGTATAGATAAAATTTTAAAAAATCTATTGGAAGGAATTTGACGGAACAACTAAAAGTGCAAACAAATTTTAAACTTATGTACCCACTATGCTAAAAACTATTCTTAATATAATTATTTGTGAAACAATTAATTTAAGTGAGGGTTTTCGTCCGTGAAATTTGCGAAAGTTGCTGACTGATAAGTGTGAATTAAAGTAGCGAAGTTTTGGTTTCATTTAATTACGTTACATTTATATGTAAATAATGCGATAAGTGAGTACACCAGCAGACAAAGCCTTTAACCCACAGTTGGAGTTGGAGATAGACCATGAACACTTTGTTCTCATGGCTCCTACCGGGCCTAGCCGTCCCCTTCCTCTACCTCTGGATGACCAAACATAGATGTTCCTCATACAAAAACCTCCCTCCGGGGAGCATGGGATGGCCGGTGGCCGGAGAGAGCCTAGCGTTCATCCGGTCGAGCAAGACCGGACGTCCGGAGGCATTCACGCGGGAGAGAATGATGAAATACGGGTCCCCTCCGGCGTTCAAGACGTCCATCATGGGGGAGCGCATGGTGGTGTTCACGGGGCCTGCCGGGAACAAGTTCTTGTTCGGGAACGAGAGCAAGCTGGTGGCGGTGTGGTGGCCGGTGACGGTGCAGAGGCTGTTCGGGGCGTGCCTGATAAGCATGGCCGGCGAGGAGGCCAAGAGGACGAGGAAGGTGATGATGAGCTTCCTGAATCCGGAGGCGCTGTCGAGGTACATCACTGTTATGGATCAGGTGACTCTGCACCATATCGCCTCTCGGTGGGATGGTACGTGCCTTGCCTCTCTCTTGTCTTACCACGTGCCATGTTGATGTGATTTTATCCTTATCATGTTTCAGTTGGGTGTGGATAGTCATTTCAATTGTCAAACATAATGATAACTTTAAGATGGATAAGTGCACGTTTGAGAGCGCACTCTTCAATAATTTTGAGATGCGTAGGGATTCCAACTATGTCTGTCATCGGGTCGGGTTGTACATACTCGACCAATTCTAGACCTGTCCGGTTTTGAGTCACAAAAAAATCGTTAGGATACTACAAAATAGAAGTGTTATTTCAATATAATTATTTGTAACAAATTATCATTATTCCTAAGAAGGAATGCTACACTTTTTATTAAATCAATATACACGCAAATATTGTGTAAGATATATTTGGCATTTAGATGGTTTACTTATGGTCACAAATTCGTCATATTTAAAGACGAGTTGTATTCAGGGTTGTTTTTTATGTAAGTCAAGGTTAACATATTTAGGCTTAATTTAATTTGTGTGCATCACTTACAGATCTTATGAATTCATTACAAAAAATATGTTTCTATGGAAAATAAGTATACTAATTATTGAATTATAAATGATAAATTATAAAAAATTAAAAGTAAATAAAATTCAAAAAATGACTATATTATATATATATATATATATATATATATATATATATATATATATATATAATTGTTGATAAAAATTCTCAAAGATAGGAGAGTAAAACAACCCTTACCAACCTTCCAAAATAATTTACATGTCACGTGTGTGTATATAAGAGTATGTTTATGTGAAAGCTAAGAGTTGTGTGAAAACTCGTGAGAATCACCCAAATGTAACGAGGGGAGCGTCTATTTTTCTATACCCTAGAAGAGAAAGTGTTACCAATCGAGAAGAGTGGTGTTACGTGGGACTGAAAAAAAGAAAAAAAATTATATATTATTTTTTTTGGTCTGCCATAATAATGTTATGAAAATACATGTCATAATAATGAAAATACGATTATGAAAATACATGTCATAATAATAGAAATACGATTATGGAAATACATGACATAATAATGAAAACACATAACTTATTAATGGAAATACATGACATAATAATGGAAACAAAATTTTCACATGTTCACATAAGACTTTTTGGTTCACACAAGATCATGAACCTATGTATATATTTATTAAAATCTAACAAGGGGCATATGTAATTTGTTGACAAATTTTACATTAGCAATTTCCAAGTTCCTCGGGCTAATTGGGCAGGCTACCCCTCCTACCCCCTATTAATTCCATCCCTGGTAATACTACTACCTCGACCAGGGACTCCCCGTGTCTTTGAGAACGCCTCAATTCCACCCTTCGAGCAAGCACCTATGATCGATATATCTTTGTCTTCGATAGTTTTTGTGAATCTTCAATCACGTACACACGCCCTCAAATCACTTATACTTAAACTCTTTGTATGATGTATAGTAATCGACACTGTTCTTGATAAATCAATTAGCCTCTCAACACACCAGTCTTGCACAGTTAAGAGCTCTGAATATTTAGCACAGACAATGTCTAGAAGAACGTCGAACAGTACGTTCAGATGAACGTCTAGAAAAAAAACGTCAAAGTTGCTATGTGGAAAGCTTCTACTTTTATAGCAACTTCATATGCCTAATTCGTAACCCTCAAGTAGACCGACTCAATATAGAAAAGAATTCCTATGCCGCCTTATTTTGGGAAGAAAATATTGCCTCTATAATAAAGGAATCTTGTAGACAAGTTTTCTGCACAACTTGAGGTTTCCTTAGTCCATACATACTCGAATTTCTCTCAGACACGTTTTTGAGAAACAAATAGGAAATATCGAAAACTTTCCTAAAAACTGAGCACACGATGTTGTTCCAAAAGTTTGCAACGTGTTTTCCGACATCTTTCCTTGTATTAAAAATAACGCCAACACTAAACGTACCAATAATCTCCCCTTTTGGCTATTTTTAGGCAAGCACACAGACAGATTTCCAGCAACTTCAGGCGAGCATTTCTGCTATCTTCAAGGAGCGACACTCCAAAGGCAAGCAAACATCATCATGATCATTCAAATAGCGATGTTGATCTCATCAATCACCAAACATGTTCATTACTGAAGTCAACATAAGTCTTGAGACATGTTACCATGATATCTCTCCTCTGGTTGCCTTAAAAATATAGCTAAGGCACGAACCAAATAAACAGAACCTGAGATATCAAAACATCAACGTCTCAGAGATGAATGTCATGAACAATGTCACAATCATCATGACATTCTTTCAACTCCAAGTAACCACAATCATTTCCCCTGATTGCCTAAAAAATATACCACAGACAAGTACCAATACGTAGCCAAAACGCAAAAAAACCTCAATACGTAACCATAACGTATACTAGCGGCTCAGGGTTTGCAGACCATGGTCAAAGAGCCTAGATGGTAGCAGAGTTAGTATCAACATCAGGATCACTGTTGTCGTTCCTTGTATTGTCTTCATTCTCCTCAGAGTTTCCAGTTTCAGTTTCTTGGTCAGGGATAGAAGTAGCTACATCATTCTCTGGAACAAAAGTTAGATCACACAAAAGCCCTTTGCATATGGACTTCTTGGGAGAGTGGAGCTTGATGATTTTCTTAAGAATGTTGATCTCCTCGCTGAGCTCTTTCAAAAACGTTTTTTGATATTTGTCTGAAACTGAACTCATCTTCATCGTGCTATTAGAGGTGACATATGTCTCAATCGATGGCGTGACAAGGTCACGAGCATGCTTCATTTTAAAAATCTTGTGATTGATGGTAAGAACATTTGGCAGTTTTCCCGCTACATCCGTGATGCTCACTTCGTTGGAGTTTTGATTGAGCAGCATCCCGATAATAAGAGAAGGAAACTCAATTGGTAGCTTCGCTATTTGATATATGAGATAGGCTACCTTGGATTTGATGCTGGAACCATGTGAAGAGGGTGCCCAATTTGCCACTCTAATGCGATACAGTACTGAGTATTTGGCAGTCAACTTAGAAGATGTCATAGATCATTTGGATGACCATACTTTCTCTGTCCCAAAAATCTACTTTGAAACCACATTCATAAATGATATGAGAGTCTCAATGTCTGGTGTATATTCCTCTCAAGATAGGTGTTGATGTCATTTGGAGAGAAGTCAAAGCCATAACCTCGAACAAAGACCTTTCTAAACTTGGGGATCATCAAATGATGGACCAATTCACAATAAATTCTTTCACAAGGGTGGGATAATACGTAACAATATTTGTGACTGTCTTGGGCAGACTAGCTTTCAAATGTTTTCGCCTCAACAGAAAGCTCTCTTTCCGGAAAAAATGGCTCGATGATTTATAAAACGCCATTTGAAGGCTCCATCTTCCTTGTGAAAAGACATATTGTCGAGAGGTGTAGCAGGGATATTCTTTGGGAGTATTTGACCTCCCACTGATTTCTTGTTTCCAATGCCATGAGATACTTCTGGCACTGCTTCTTCTCTTCAATGGGGACAGAAGCTTCCACTTCCACTGTTACCTTTCTATTTTTTTTCTTCAACTTCTTGTCAGAGCTAAGAGTAGCAGTGCACACGTCTTCATCACTTTGAAGACCATCATCATCAACAATATTTCTATCTCCATCATTATCAGCATTTTTTTCATCACAAGAAGGTGGAATAACTTTCTTGACATCTTTCCTCTCATCAGCTTCGCCCAAATTCACTTGGGTCAAGGAGGTTGAAACATCCTTAGCCACATCCTTGACTTTGCACATCTCCACCTTCTGATTATTCGTCGCCTGATGTGCTACTGATATCGAGATTTGTCAGAACTTCTTTCTCAAAAGCATCCTCCACTGTGGCGATGGTAAGAGGGTTTACAATAGGCACAGATGATTATGTCATGGCATCTTCGACCTCTACATTGGGTGGATTTCCGAAATGCAGCCCTCGAACCTTGATTTCATACTTGTTCCTTGCAACTTTGGATCTAGTACCTCTCCTAGGAACAATTTACTTCCTTATCTTTGGATTATGTTTATGAGATAATCCTACAATCCTTAATCCACTTTTGGGAGCCAAGATGGTTGTAGCATGTTAGAAAAGCTGACAGATTTTTCATAGTAATTTTATCTTCAAATAGACCTTATTTTGAACCATGCCCAGATTCGATTTAGATGTATTCTTGGTCTAAAGAGAAGAAACCGAATCACCAAAACTCCTCTCCATTACTTAAGGATTACTGAATCATAATACAAAGTCCAAGAAATGACCTAAGACTCTCAAACTTGTTTGTATCCATGGTTTTTGTAAAAATATCAGGTAGCTGCTTTTCGGTGTGAATATACTCCAGTTTGATCTTCTTTTGTTCCACCAGGTCTCAGATGAAGTGATGTCTAAGTTCAATATGCTTGGTTCTGCTATGTTAAGTGTAGTCATTCTGAGCTAGAAACTGAGTTAAGTGATCGTATCAAGCCCGAGTTATATGTTTGAGACTATACAAAGCCTTTTTGAGCTTATAGATATGATGAGGTGAGCTGAGATCTATAACCCCTTTACGCTGGACAACATACATTTCTTTCAAGTACCTATTGAGGAAGGCACTCTTTACATTCAGCTGGAAAAGCTTGTAGTGGAGATAAATAGCAATACTAAGAAAAACTTTGATGGCTACTCGTCTAGCCGTAGGAACAAATGTTTCATTAAAGTCCACATCTTTATTAATGCCACTGATTTGCTCAAAGATCAGATTAGGAGTAATGTTATGCTCGTCGTCGCCATCATCTATCTTGACATCTGCAGTACTAGGAAGTACTTCATTAGCAAGTATAAAAGCTACAGAGCTAAAGACATGAGATTTCTTGACATTTGGTTTTCTCCACCTCCATATTTCATAATCTGGATATATAGTAACTTTATTATGAATATGACAATCCATGTGGAGAGAACTGTCTTTGAGCAACATCATTATTCTACCCATTTCCTAAAGAGTTCGATTCTTCATTTCAACAATCCCATTCTTTTGCGGTGTGCTGGGAGTAGAGAACTCGTGAGCTATCCCTTTAACATCACAAAAATTGGCAAAACTCATATTTTCAGATTCTCTTATGTGGTCACTCATGAGTCTGACCACTTTGCCAATGCTTCCTCCTTTTTCCTTCTAGACTTTATGGCATAGGGTTTCAAGGCTTTCGACCTGCATTGGTCCCATCAGATCTACGTGTATAAACTCTAGTACTCGCGACGTGGTAATATGTTGCACCATCTTGTGCGACTTCTTGAATTTTTTATCAATCTGGCATTCACTACTGATTCTTCCTTCAACACTCTTCAAATCAGGGACACCGACTACATCCTTTACAGAGACAATTTTCTGTATGCTCCTGAGATTCAGATGGCCAAGTTTATGATGCAGAAACTTGGTCTTGTCAGCCTTGGATATGAAGCATTTTGTTAACAGAGGAGCTGAAACTCGAGACCACATGTAACAATTGTCTTGAGATCTGATTCCCTTTATGAGCTTTAACTGGTTCTCGTTCAATACCACACACTTATCATGGGAAAAGTTGACAAATAGATCTAGATCACATACATGGTTGATTCTGATAAGGTTAGCCGTAAGACCTTCTACCAATAAGGCCTCAGTTAGGCATGGTACCCCAAGGTAGTTGAACTGCTCTTTACCTTTAACCTTAGCTTTAAGGTCATCACTAAAAGTAACATAACAATCCACATATGGTTTTATGTTAGTTAAGAAGGCATGATCACCAGTCATATGACAAGAACAACCACTATCAAAGTACCAATCGTTGTTGGTAGAAACTTTTAGAGAAGTATATGCAATATTGGCCCGATAGTTTTCCTCTTTCATTCCCCATTTTTTTAGTAGGGAATTGTCGACCTTCTTTTATTTGCCATTCTTTCAAAGGTTGAGAATTTTTCAGAGCAGGTTTACGCTTGAGATGACTTCTTCCATATAGGCGTTAGCAGAATGAACGTATATGACCTCTTCATCCACAGTAATGACAGACCCAGTTATATATGTTGACTATCGTCTAATTTGTCCGCGCAAGTGATGATGATGATGTTTCTAAGGCTTGTTATTGCCAGATGTATATGACATTCGGCCTGTCATTTGGTCAGCAACCTTTTGAAGAACAAAAGTGGTCCGAGATGATGAACCTTCTTGAGAGTAGCCGAGCCCCTACATGTTCTTTGCTGGTTTTCCAATAAATAGAATCTTGTCTAGGGTGTCGGTGCGGAGTTCATCATTCGAACTGATTTAGTCATTTGGTCCAGTTCCCCATTCAAGTGACCGACTTCGCGCTTCAAATCAACAATAGTTTCTAAGAGTCTTGTCTTATCTTGAATAAGAGAGAGAATGAGAGCATTCTGCTTCTCAAGAACCTGAGACTCTTCAATCCATTTGACATATAACTCATTATAAGGTTTGTTCAAAGTACCATTAGACAGTTCATCATCATAATCATATTTCTCCAAGGGTTCAACAGGTTTGTTGACATGATCAATATCATTAGAAGAGGGGACTGTAAGTGCAACGAGATTGCTTATATGTTCATAATTGATGTCTTCTTCTTCCTCATCGGTTAGAGTAGCATTGAACCCCTTCTTCTGCTTCTTTTGGAAGTTGGGGCATTCCTTTTGAATATGCCCAGAACCTTCACACTCATGGCACTGACTGCCTTTCCCCGTACGTTCATCACTTCTGCCACTTTTGTAAACTTTCTCACCCTTCTAAAACCTTTGTTGAAGGTTGTCTGTGACATCTTGAGAGACATTCTTCCCAACTATCTGGTTGAATCTTTTCATGGCCCTGCTGTAGTTCTTGGCCAGCATTGCAATAGTGTCATCAATTTTGTTTTTAGAATAAGAGTGGACATGTTGTTTCTGACACTGGGTAGAACTTTTGAGAGCTATTTCTTTGCGTTTCTTCTCTAAATTTGGAAGGGAGAGCTTGAAGGTCATGAGGGATCACATGAGTTCTCAAACTTTAGAATTTTAAGATCGTGGACTTCTTCTATTACAGTAGTTTTCATCTTGAACCTTGGGCTTAGTGCTCTCAGAGTCTTTCTGAATAGATCTTCATCGGTTATGGGTTTACCAAAGAAGTATGACTCATTAGCATGGTCTCTAATACAAACATGAAATTCAGCAATAGTCTCGTATTCATTCCTGGAGAGAGCTTCAAAGTTTGTGGTGAGGTACTGGAGCTTTTGCTCTCGAACTTTAGTAGTTTCTTCATAAACAACAACAAGCATATTCCAAACTTCTTTGACACTTGTGCATGTGTTGATCAGCCTGAACACAATCCTGTCAACCCCGTTGAGTATAGCATTGAGTGTATAAGAGTTACATAGGGATTCCTCTTGATCTGTACGACTCTAGTCTTTTTTGGGTTTGGGGCTAGTCACATTCCCCTGGGTATCAGCATATTGTGGCTCTTCCTAACCAATGATCACAACCTTCTAGGTTTTGCTGTCGAGGGATTTCATAAAGGCACTTATCCGAGCTTTCCTATAACCATAATTGGTTTCATCAAGGACTAGAGCTATCCATATCTACTACACAGAATAAACTTTGCATGAAATCACCTAAAAGTCAAGGTGCCTCCTCTGATACCAATTGAAATTCTGATTCGTAGCAGGGACAAGATGTCGAACACAATATTGTAACGATTGTTTCGAAAACTTGTATGATCACAGATAATGTATAGTAAATAAACAAACAGTAAACAAAAGACACAAGAGATGCTTACCCATTTCGGTGTAACCACACCTGCGTTTGGGGCACTCTGCCAGTGGAAAGGTTTTCACTATACAGTAGTCAATAGTACAACTTCAAGCACCAACTAGCTATCACACAGGCTATTGTTCTAAACTACTATTACTACTCTATGAAATACCTTGATCAAGTACTCCATTTGTCTTATAGAACGCCTCAATTCCACCCTTCGAGCAAGCACCTATGCTCGGTATATCTTTGTCTTCGTGAATCTTCAATCACGAACACAAACCCTCAAATCACTTATACTCAAACTCTCCGTATGATGTATAGTTATCGGCACCGTTCTCGATAAATCAATCAGCTTCTCAACACGTCAGTTTTGCACGGTTAAGAGCTATGAGTATTTAGCACATAGAACGTCTAGAAGAACGTTGAGCAGAACGTCGAGCAGAACGTAGCTTTTGCTTTTATTGCAACTTCACATGCTTAATTCGTAACCCTCAAGTAGACCGACTCCATATAGAAAAGAATCCTTATGCTGCCTTAATTCTTGGGAAGAAAATCTTGCCTTCATAATAAAGGAATCTTGTAGACACGTTTTCTGCATAATTGGGGTTTTCTTAATCTATGCATATTCGAAAACTTTTCTAAAAACTGAGCACACGATGTCGTTCCAAAAGTCTGCAACATGTTGTCTGACATCTTTTCTTACACTAAAAAATAATTCCAACACTAAACATACCAACATGTTTATTCTCTATTACTGATTAAAATGATCATTGATGTCTTGGAAGTAACATTCTCAATAATGTACCGTGGCATGCATTAAAGGTAAGGAAGAGGTGAAAGTTTATTCTAATGTGAAGCTATACACATTTGAGTTGGCGTGCCGGCTGTTCATGAGCATTGAAGATCCAGATGTTATCTCAAAACTTGCTGCTCAATTCAATGTGTTTCTGAAAGGGATCATCGCGCTCCCAATAAACATACCCGGGGCGCAATTTTATCGATCGATGAGGGCTGCGGATGCTATAAGGAAGGAGCTTCAAGTGATAGTGAGGGAGAGGAAAATAGTTTTGGAGAAGAACAAGGCATCACCCTACAAGGACTTATTGTCACATTTGCTAGTAAATGTCGATGAAAATGGCAAGTTCATGTCTGAAACGGAGATCATCAATAACATATTAACTCTTCTCTTTGCTGGTCATGATACTTCTAGCTCTACCATCATGTTGGTCATGAAATATCTCGCTGAGCTTCCTCAAGTATATGATAATGTTTTCAAAGGTTAGTAAATTTACTACTTGTGTCTTAACATAAATGCCTGACTATCAATTATGAAATTATATATGCATAAAGTATGAACAACATTTTTGAATTGGTTTGGTAAAAGAACAAAAGAGCATTGCTGCGTCGAAAGCATCGGGAGAGTTGCTGAAATGGGAGGACATACAGAAAATGAAGTATTCATGGAATGTCATCTCTGAAGTCATGCGCCTCAATCCGCCGGTTGTAGGCTCTTTCAGGGAGGCGTTAGTTGATTTCACTTACGAAGGCTATACTATCCCCAAAGGATGGAAGGTATGTACAACTTATAATATATGTTCTGAAAATAATTTTTAATTTACACTGATAATAATATTGCCGGACTTACATTTATCACCACTTAATAAACATATTGGGACTTCCATTATCAACTTGAGCTTTTGAGTTATTAAACTCTTACCTAGTATTTGAACTTGCATGTTTTTTTATTGATATCCCTCCCCACATGTAGAGTCTCACACCCACATTATTGTTTACTAGTTATACTGGAGTGCTGCATGGACGCATAAAGATCCAAGTATCTTCTCGGAGACAACAACGTTCGATACTTCGAGGTTTGAAGGAGATGGCCCAGTTCCATTCTCGTACGTTCCATTCGGAGGAGGACAAAGAATGTGTATCGGAAAAGAATATGCTCGCATAGAGATGCTTGTGTTCATGCATAATATCATCAACAAATTCAAATGGAAGTTAAAGAACCCAAACGAGAAAATCATATATGATCCTATGCCTACTCCTTTAGATGGACTTCCCGTATCTCTTCAACCTCTCAGTCCTCTACCTTCCAATTAGCTAAGTATTTCACTTAGACATGATGAAGATGTTTAACGATTCAACTTTTTTCTTCTTCTTCGACTTTGCTTTATTTTTGAAATTTAATGCGACTTTGTCTTTTAATTCTTCTTCTCTTTATTTGTGGATGATTGATGTCGGTCATTTGTGAGCATTGTGTATTCTTTTTTTGAACGATTGTACCAACCTAATAAGCCTCTACCTACCTAATTTCTTTGTGGACTGCAAACCATGTATGTACACCGTTGTATGTACACATTCTGGGACATGGGCATTAACATAGTTAACATAAGGTTAAAAGGACAATATTACCCCTTGTCTCACAACCTCTACACCTTCCAACCAAGTTGTCGACAGTGCCTCAACTCTGGAAAAGGTCCGTCAACGACTGTTCTTAACTATTCGGGCTGCTCTTTGTTGTGGCAAGGATTTCACCGAAGATTGGAGGGTGACAAGATCGGTTTCAAGCCGAACACAATTAGATCTGGAGGTTTTTTCAAAATCTGGCTAGTGGAGGTCGGACTCGGGGGAGGCCAGAGGGCTCGTTGAGGCTGCTCTGGTCGGTTGTGTATATGCAGATGGGTTTCAGGGGAATCTTTTTGTTCATAGACCTCTCGAGCTAAGGAGGACCTCGTCAGAGACGAGGCCTCTATGGATGATGAGGAGGAAGGTCGACGAGACTTTAGGAGGCATATAAGATGGATCGGGGAAGCTGAAGCTCTGGAACTCGTCGGAGAGGGCTTCAGCAGTGGAGAGGGACTAGTCGGGGCTGATCAGAGATGCGAGGAGGGTGGAGACGGGATCTCTTGGGCGATGCTCTGTTCACGCCAGAGATCCAAGCCGGTGCTGGCCGACAACGTACACACCAACTCCGTGCCAGATTTGGAGCTCTACCTCCCGCTCTAGATAATTCTCCTTCACCCACCTCGGAACACACTCCGGCGACCATGGCCCATGGTTGCTCCAAATCTACAAACTCGTGCCAGATATGGATCTTCCACCTCCACGATCACCAGCGCCTCCCACGCCTCGATTACGGCCAATTGCCTCCCTCTGAACTAGAGCCTCTATCGCCGGAAAAAATGGAGCCCAAACCTCTACTTAGTCTTTTCCAGCACTAAAGGGTATTTTGGGTAATATTTGAAAGTCAGTAGTCATGTGATATCACGTGACATCCATTTCTCCGTTAAAACTAACGCAATACTAACTTTTGTCCCAAAATGAAATTCCGAGTACTTAAAAAGAGAAAAAAAAGGTAGGGTATGAAAGTAGAAATTGTGTGTAGTTTGGTGCACAAAAATGTCATTTTCCCTATTATAAATTACATAAAAAATATTTTAAAAAAGAAAATTAACCAAATATATTTTTTTCATTTTTAGTTTTTTAAATATTGGGATAGTTTAGACATTTAATATTTGACTTTCAAATTTTATTAAATGTCTGAAATACCCTTGTACTTAAGAAAACTAAAAAAATGAAAAAACAATATTTGTTTAACTTTTTTTTTTAAAAAAATTTTATGGAATAAATGATTAAAATCTGATTCGAAATTTTTTTTAGAAAAAATAAAATTTTCTAAAATATAACAAAAATAAAAATGTTGTTAAAATTTGTATTTTTTTTAATATTTTATGAAAACCCATTTTCATAGAAAAATAATACCGAAGTCAGTATTTTATTATTTATATGATAAAAATAAATTTTGAAAAAAGCAAAAGATATATTTTTTCATTAAAATTTTTTGTAATATAATGGGTATTATTGACATTTTACATTAGATTTGAATATATTAAAAATGGTGAAACATAAAATAGTTCTTTATGGTGACGCGAAACAAAAAATAATTGAAAGTAGTGACGTGTAAAACTCTAATAGTTGAGGGTAATGTTTAGAAATTTCCCTTTCTTTTATATTGTATACCATATATAGACTATTGTCATTTAATCTGTAGTTGTTTTGTATAATAAAGTAGTATAATAAATTGAACATATTATTAGTTATTTGATTTTGTATTATGCAATAGTTGTAAATGTAATTAAGAAATGGACTGATGATGAGAGGGGAGAGAATGTCACAAGTTCATTATGGGGTTGACTAGTTTTATGAAAATTGTGAAGAAAAATGTTACACTGTATGATCAAGATTGATTCAAGCGTTCGTGTATAAAATTCTTGAAATTCTGTTAAGTAGCAGGGACAAGATGTCGAACCTAATGTCGTAACGTTTGGTTCGACAACTTGTTTTAAGCACAATTTATGGTCAGCAAATAGTAAAGTAATAAACAGAAGACACAGTATTGTTTACCCAGTTCGGTGACTCCGCACATACGTCCGGGGTACTCTGCTAGTGGAAAGGTTTTCACTATACGGTATTCAATAGTACAACTTCAAGCATCAACTAGCTATCACACAAGCTATTGTCCTAAGCTACTAGAGATCTCACCGTGAACAACCTCGTACACGGACCATTACTAAACGTAGTAACAATGTTGTAATATATGGTTCAAGATATGGAGACCATTTGCACTCATTTATTTAAGAATGGGTTTATGAGGTACAATACGGTGTGGACCGCCCATGGAGAAATTAGAGAAGTTGGGGAGAGTAGCAACAGGGATCGGAGTGACGAGTCTAGTATACAATATTTCCATCTCCGAGTTCCAACGTCAATCTTGTACATCAGTTCGTTGATGTTGTAGACCCATCCAGAGATGTTCGTGTTGAAAGAAACGATGAACAAGATATGTAGGATGAAGTCATGAGCTATTCACTAAAAAAACTACAACGAAATACAAGCGGTTGATGACAAATCTACATAACCCCTTTTAAAAGAATAGTGTTGATACAGTGTTGACAACAATGTTATGAATTATCTATCAAGAAGAAGATGAGAATGATAGACACGATATTCGACTACGTAGCTGAAAAGTTGTCTGGCAAATTATCACAACCTAAAGTTTATGTGTCAAACTATGCATGGGAAAGAAGAAATTGAAGGCAATAGAAGTGTCGTGCGTGAAATATGATGTGTGTTACAACGGTTAAAGAAATTGAAGGCAATACAAATATCCGTAATAAAAATACAGTCAAATAATTTAAATATAATTTTTTTATAATAAGTATAGTTGAATGTAAAATCAATTATTACTGGTACAATAAAATGTAATTAATTCTTAATCTTGTATAATTCTGTTATGTATGAAATGGTGAATTGACAATGCATGTTTCTACTTTGTAATCATTTGTACGTGGACTATTTACGCACTCATGCATCTACAAATCACCCATCGTTAAAATTAAAAAAAGAAATGAAAGGTATTGTTTTGCCTTTCAAAACACGGGTGCCCAAGAAAATCAAACCATGCTGGTGGAAGGCCGAATTGATGACTATCGGTTGATTATCATTATTGATTCCGGTTCAAGTCACAATTTTGTTGATGATTCAGTTATTTGGAGACTTCGACTTCCAGTGGAAACTAATAATAACTTACGAGTTACAGTGGCCAATGGTGACAAATTGCGGAGTTCGGGAGTATGCCGTGGAGCTCCTCTCACTTTGGGTACACATCTATTCTCATTTGATTTATTTCTTCTTCCTTTATGCGGTTTTGGAGCAGTACTTGGCGTGAATTGGTTGAAGACATTGGGTCCCATTCTGTAGGACTTTTTGGCCATGAATATGAAATTTTATTGGAGAGGACATCATGTCGAGCTACGGGGTGTTCAAGAGAAAGTTCTACCAGGTGGTCTTTTAACCATAGTGGCCGATCCGGAAAAGAATTCAAGTGGGAAAAGTTACGGGCCGAACTCTTTGCAATTTTTCAACAACCCAAGGGACTCCCTCCGTCACACGACTGTGACCATCGTATTTGCTTGAAGATGGGAACAGAACTAGTGGTAGTCAGGCCATATCGCTACCCCCACGGCCAAAAAGATGAAATCAAAAAATAATGTCGGGAGATGCTCGGCCAAGGAATTATTCGACCAAGTCTGTGCTGTTCTCCTCGCCAGTCTTACTGGTAAAAAAGTTGATAACACTTGGAGGTTTTGCGTTGATTACCGGGGTTTGAAAGATAAAACAGTGAAGGACAAGTTTTCGATCCATGTGATTGAGAAACTACTGAAGGGGTTTCTCAGTGCCCGATATTTTTCAAAATTGGACATTCGTTATGGTTATCATCAAGTCTGTATGCACACGGCTGATGTGGGAAAGACGGCGTTCCGTACTCACCATGGTCATTTCGAATTTTTAGTCATGCCTTTCGGCTTGACCAACGCTCCCTCAACCTTTCAGGCACTAATGAATGATGTGTTTCAACACTACCTACATAAGTTTGTTCTCATTTTTTTATGACATCCTCATCTATAGTCATTCTTGGGATGAGCACTTACATCATCTACGGGTAGTGTTTACTGTATTGCACCAGAACTCCTTGTTCTTGAAGGAATCTAAATGCTTGTTCGCACAAACTAAGATCTCTTATTTGGGTCATGAAATCTCAGCTGAAGGGGTCCAAGCAGATGAAGCTAAAATTAAGGACGTGTTGCAATGGCCTTTACCTGCGTAGATCAAGGCTCTTTAGGGGTTTCTTGGACTCATCGGTAATTTACTTGTCTAAATTCTATATAATAACATAATCAGCATGGAATTCTATTAAGCAGCAAGAACAAAATGTCGAACACAACGTTATAACGATTGGTTCGACAACTTGCCTAATCACAGTTTATGGACAATAAATAGTAAACTAGTAAACATAAGACGCACAATATGTTTACACAGTTCGGTGACTCCGCACCTACGTCTGGGGGCACTCTGCTAGTGGAAAGGTTTTCACTATGATCGGTAGTCAATAGTACAATTTCAAGCATCAACTAGCTATCACACAAGGTATTGTCCTAAGTTACTAGAGACTCAACTAGAGACTCCCCTTTCTTTGAGATCCTCTCAATTCCACCCTTTGAGCAAGCCTATGCTTGATTGTATTGTCTTCGACAATCTTCTTGTGAGTCTTCAATCACAAATCCAAAACCCAATAGATCACAGACACTCAAATCTCCTCAAGTTGATGTATGTGATCGACAACGTCCTCTCTAAATTGATCAACCTCTCAATCCGCTAGTCGTACATGGTTAAGAGCTCTAAGAATTTAGTACAGAAAAACGACTGAGTTGTTAAGGGGGTAACACCTGCTTTTATAGCAACTCACATTGCCTAATTGGATTTCTATTCCGAATAGGAAGTCTCCTGTCGTCCTGCGTTTCTGGAAAGTGACAAGTTGGTGTTGTCGCCTTCATTAAATCTTGCTTGCGTGTCTTTCTTCCAGCTGGTATTTATTTCATTGCGCGCTGAGCTTTTATACTTAAAACATGAAGTCTTCGATGTCTTGCCTAATCATGCGAGTATCATGTCGCACCAACTGTGTTGCAAAATGTTGTCTGACATCTTGACTTCGCACTAAAAAATATATCAATACTAAATGTAGTAACACAACATATGCTTACTTTAATGTACGAATACCCGCTCACGTGCTCATTGTAGATCTTTCTCTATTTGTCCAAACTTAAGTAGACTATTTTCAAGTTCTTGGACGTATGCCCTATAAAAAAAACCAGAAACTATAAATAATCTGAACATACACATTTGATTCATTAACCTAAAACGAAAAATGTCAAATATAAGTTTATTGAAGGAACCTATAATCATTAGTATGACTCCATGTTATTTCAATTCAAGGAAAATCAATAAATAATAAAACATATCCTTATATATCTGAATTTATTGTCATTTTTGAAAAATTAAAAAGAAAAATTGAACACAAACTATCGAAAGAATAGTGAAATCAAACCCTAGAAATAAGATTCGGCAAGTAAAATTCGAACATGAACACACACTACCGAAGAAATAGTGAGATCGAGTCAAGAAAGAGGACTTGGGAATTCGCAGGCTTGATTTTGAACTCGAATACACCTCAATCATTACCTGGAAACCATAAAACCATAAACCCAAATCATAAATCATACCCAAATCATAAAATTTCAAACCCTATGTCAGTGTATTTTGATAAGTGCACATAGAAAATCCATTCTATTGAATCAGCACATCTCAAATCTGGGAACTTAATAATAAAAAAATATTCTCAGATTTCAATTTCAATTCATCAATCTAACCAGCACATCCTAAATCAATTTCAATTCATCAACTTCAAAGAGAGCTCACCCACCATATAACAAATCCCGATTCAGCATAATTTTCCAAATTTTACAACATTTCTAAATCCCTAAATCAGAGAATCAAACCCTAAATCAAGAAATCGATGAATAATTCTTAATCAGAGAATCAAACCCTAAATCTCAAAATCTGTGAATCAAATCTTATATCCCTAAATCACGAAATTAAACCCTAAACCCTAAAACTATGAGGAGTTTTCAAGGTGTTTCGACGAGGAGGCGATGACCGGAGCTGAAGCAGATTTGGCGAGAGATGGAGCCGATGAGGGAAAATCTCCTTGAGTTCTCGGTTTTGAGTTCTGCCATGACGACGACGGAGGCGAAAACGGCAACCGGGGAGGCAACGACATAGCTTGAAGACAAGGCGGAGGAAATCGCAAGAGGGGGATTGATAGGTCAGAACGAAATTGCGAGAGAGAAAGTGAGGAAAAATCCGCTAAGTGCTGAATTTATAGAAATTCTTTCCCGGCGAGATATTACCAATGTCTCGCCGGCTAGGAGGTCACGTGCATTTAAATTGAACATGTGACACTTAGTTGGCGAGACATTGGTCAAAATCTCGCCGGTAAAGAGTTTATATTTAAAAATATTTTCATAATTTTAGATATAAATTTATAATTAAATTATACAATTGGGGTTTAGGGATTTCTTGCAATACAAATTTAGATTAAAATTTTAATTTCATAATTAGGGGTTAGGGTTGGAAATTTGTGATTTGGGGTTTAGGGTTTAGGAATTTGGGATTTAGGGGTTAGTGTTAGGATTTGGGGTTTAGGAATTTGTGGTTAGGGGTTTAAATTTAGGGTTTTGGATTAGAAAATAAATTTATGTTATAAACGAGATTGTTCTTGGATTGAAGGTTGCGGGTTACGGTTTATAACATGAATTTAATTTATAACCCTAAATCTAACCCTAGACCATCAACGATTTCAAGCTTAGCCTTAAACCCTCAAAAAATTTCGTTTATAACATAAATTTAATTTATAATATGAGGTATTCATACTTTTAACTGTTGAGGGTTTGGGGTTAAGATTTAGATTTATAATGTAAATTTAATTATATAACTTTTAAAATTGTAAAAGTATTACCTCATAACCGGCGAGACATTGGTCAAAGTCTCGCCGGTAAGGTGTTTATATTTGAAAAAAATAAAATAAAATTTTAGAATTGAATTATAAAATTGGGGTATAGAGATTGCTTCAAAAAAAATAAGGCTTTAGTGATCAAGGTTAAGGGATTGGGGTTTAGGGTTTAGAGATTTGGGATTTATGGTTAATGGAGTAATTATATATATATTCGAAATTGTAAGAACCTAACCGGCGAGAATTTGATCAATATCTCGCCGGGAAAAAATATGTACTAAAACGTTGACCATTGACCATACTACCTGTACGAGTCGGAATGGTCTAACTGGAGCAAAAGTCTTCAAAGAGAGCAGACGGGAAGTATTTGATGAATATATTCGCAAACTTGAGAGATGGTGGTACATGAGCCACGTGAACTTGACATGCATTAACTCAAGCCATAACGATCGAGATAGAGAAAAGAAATTGAGGGAGGTCGAGAAATATAAAAAGAGACGGGCAAATAAGAATAAATAATTAGAAGAGTGAATAAAAAATGGGAGAGAATGATAGAAAGAGAGATTGGGGGAAGGTGCAACAACTACATTTCATGAGGATGGTGCAAAAGTGGTTTTATGATATACCATTAAACTCTTATTAGGCAACTACGTCACTGCAAAATAACTCAAGCAACTACGACAGTGCAAAACCAACAACTACGTCATATAATGAGTGTGCAATAGAGAATATTGAGAAGATTTAATTTAATAAGGAAAGAGATTAAAAGAGTTTGAAAAAAAAAGAAAAAAAATAAAGTTTAAGATAAGAAAAGAAACAAAAATAAAAAAAAGGATTAAGTATAATTTAGGAAATAGAAATAAATGAGAAGGTACGGTATAGAAACACAGAGAATATAGAAAGATTTTAATTAATAAAGTATTAATATAAGGAACGTAATCAGTGGAAAACGTGATGCTGATTTGAGAATTTGCGAATTGTACGAGAGATGTTGGATGATGTTGAATGTTTGAATCTACGGTTCAGAATATGTGTAGTGAATTTTTATTTATTAACCAATATTTTTAATAGTTGTAAATTAATTTCAAACTTATAAGAAAGTTTGTGAGGGTTCTTTTGTAATTGCGACAATGTAAACGTGGCCACTAAAAAATAACGGGCCGCGGTTTGTGGGCAAGTGGCAGATAACTGTGAGTAGATTACAATTAGGAAATAATTGACATTATGCCAGATATTTAATTGTGTGCTGATTTATGAGAATTAAGTAAATCAAGAATTAGAAAATCAGCATCTATGTTGATTTATAAGGGTTAATTGTCTAATTTGTGGTAAGTAGCAGATGGAGCCAAAGGATTTTAAGTTGCATGTGTTAGATGGCGGCAAGAAAAAGGAGCTCAAAGGCAAGTGGTAGGTTTGTAGGGAGTTTGATTTGCAAAATTCGGTTACTGATTCAGGATTTTTTGAGAAGTATTGTTTGCAGCGATTAATGGTTGGTGATTGAAGTCTTGTAGGGTATACAATAGCTGATGTTTGTCTAATTTTACAATTGCAGGTTCAATTAAGTTTGAAATTATATTGCTTAACTCTGATACTGATGAGGAGGAACACGAAACACTTATGAACAGATTGAAGCGCAAAAAGAAAATTGGAGTCGAGAGGTCTTCGAAGAGGAAGGTCGGTGCTGTTGTCGGTGTCATTGGTGGTGTAGGATGGAAGGAAGTTGGGATGCAAATTGAGATGAACAAGTTGTCGAGGAAGCTCGAGAAGAATGTTGGGAAGTCTGTAATGAAGTCTGGAACTAGGTCATCGGTCAAGAGGTGTATTCGACCGGCAAGGGGCAGGGTTTTGGACCTAAGTAGGCGTTAGAATGATGGTATCTTGGCTCGATTGGATAGGATTGATACCAGGTCCTCCCCGATGGGGTTGTGTAATGCGATAAAGAAGATGACACCAGAACAGAGAAGGGATGTAGAGGAGATTGGATTTGGTACCATATTACATCTTGGGGTTAGTCACGTGCCTAGTACGCTTGGGTTTTGGCTTGTAGAAAGGTTTGACGCTAGTTGTGTTTCCCTTGTGATGGAAGATGGTAAGAGGGTTAGAATAACTGAAGAAGATGTTGAATGTACCATAGGGGTTCCTCGGGGGGGCAGGGAGATTGTCATGAAGAAAAGTGGTGAGGCATTTCCATCACTGCTGGAATGGCGCTCACAGTTTGGCACTGCAAATGGGAATATATTGCCCTCAGAGATTTATGAGAAGATGGCAGAACAGATAAATGGAGGTAAGTTGTTCATGCAGAACTTTTTAGTTATTTTCTCAACTATTATGATAGATTATGGTTCGAGTAGATTTGCAAATCAGTCTTATTTTCGAGCCATTGAGGATGTGAATTGTGTTCAAGATTACAATTGGTGTGGAGCAATAATTGATAGTCTTGTTAGTTCCAAAAAATAATGGTCTTCCCAGAGAAACAGTGGAAACCGGCGGTATTATGGGCCTCTCACATTTCTTATGGTAAGTTGTAGTATATATTTTTGAGGTTCAGTCTACTGGTTGATGATTGTAATGGTAGTTTATGAAAAAGGAGATATGATTGCTTAGACTAATACAAATGTAACAAATGTGTTATTTGCGCAGCTTTTCTACATGGACCGTGTACAATTTGAGCGGGTTAGGGTGAAACGTGTGTATCCATCTCTCATTGGATGGACTAATGAAGTTGTGAAAGATAGGGTTAAGAAGGAGGAGCGGGTTCGGGCTTTTGGGAAAGGATTTTTGAACGAGGAGAGAGTCACTAGGTATGGTGTTCGGTCTGGAATAGATGCGATATCAGTAGTATCGAAGACTAATGAAGCTGGTGGATCAGAGGATAGTTCTCCTGGGACGGTGTGTTAGTGGTTGATTGACACAATTTTTTTTTGTAATTGATAGATAAATTATAATGCTTGTCCTGTGTGTTGACGTGTTATGCATCATGCTATGAAGATGATAGGTTCGGTGTGGAGGGATATTCAGTTGAAGTGTGTAGAATTGAAGAGATTGTTTTCAGATGCAGAAGTTCTTCTTGGTGGTGCAGACAAACTTAATGAGAAGTGTAGGGCTGATTTGTTGTACGTTAATTACAATGAGTTTGAAAATGATCCATATTGGGAGGATCCGGTGGTGTTGGATGCAATAGATGCTATTTTTGAGATGCTTCAGAAGAAGAATGTGGGGTGTAAAATACGCGATGTTGCTGGTGAGTACAAGAAAGCGGGTGAGAGATCATCGAGGCGTATACGAGAGGATAAGCAGCAGCCTCAAGATGCTGTGAAGATTGAAGCCTCGATGGGTGTTGTTTCTGGAGGTGACAGTGATGATGTATGCAAGCCAAGGAAGATAGATTTTGGAGGTGAATCTGATTCTGATGAAGGCGAAGAAGGTAAAGTTTCTAAGGGGAAATGTCGTCAACCAAGTAGCCGTCAAAGCAAACCGTCTATTTTTAAATTGTCTCCCTTTGCTGAAAGGGCTACTGACTTTGTCGGTCAGCTGAAAAGTTTTGAAGGAAGGCTTTTTGAGTGGATAATGGAGGGTCAAGTTGGAGATGCAAGGTCTTACTGTTAGTATTATAAATTGTTTAGCATAAATTTATTTCTTATCTCTAAGGTTTGTAATGGTGTATGCAGTACAATGGTGTTCAGCGAGGGAAGCGATAGTTTTCCATTGTTCTTAAATGATTTGCAGACTTTGGAGAGGGACACATGGGTACATTGTAGTGTGGTTGATGCCTGGTGTCGCATGATGAATGATATGGAACGTTTGAAGAGTTCGGAAGCACCGTCCAGGGCGTTTATTAGCACATATGGTCCAGTAAGTGTTACTCTCAAATATGTGAGATAACAATAAGTTATTGTGACTTGGGTGTTGAAAATGTTATGTGTGTTTGTAGAACCAAGTTGTTTCAGCCCAGTCATTGACCAAAGAAATTGGGCGTAGATTCAAGGAGCAGGTAGAGATTGAGTCTGGGCGTCTCCGTTCCCCGATCAGTATTACAGATTTGGTAAATTTAGTTCTATGGTGTTTTGTAATTATGTTGCATTTCCTTAAGAAGTGGTTTATAATTGATTAATTGATTGTAGGTGTTTGTTACGGTGCTAGCGGATGAGCATTATTATCTTATGTGTTTTGATACACGAGATGGTACTGTAGAATTGTTTGACAACCTTATCAGTGACACTCCAGATTATATTCGTTACCGCAACAGACCCGACTGGATTGTATGTTTTGGAAGTAAATGTTGTGTTTATATTTTAGTTTTCATCTACGTGCGATTATTATGTAATGACATGGTATTGCAGCGTAAATGCATGTGTGCTGTGGTAGCTGAGTATGATTCCTTTGACAATGAAGTTCAGAGATACTGAGATTCGACGAGTTGATTTACCATGGGCTTCAGAAACTAACAAGGAAGATTGTGGTATATTTATTATGTGGCACTGCGAGAGCTACATGGGGAGGAGTTATTGGAAGGCGGAGCTTAAAAAAATGCAGTAAGAAAAAGTGTTATTTTTCGTTATATATGTTTGAATATGTCAGATTATGAGATGTGAATTTAGTTAGTTTTTGAGGTGTGAAAACAGGTTCGACAGATGTTCAAGTTAAGGGTAAGGTTTCTTTTTAGGTTGGTGACGTGGAGTCGTAATTCACGATGGGAGGCGTTGAACAATGTTGCGGTTAAATATTACAGGCAGAAGGGGATCAAATTTGGCTTTAAGAATGAACATCGGGTTATATGAGGTGTCGTTGTTAGACGCATTTTTATTTTTAGCTGCTGTTTAATTTGGATATTTGCTAAACTCACTTACTTGCTTCAGAGTTAGCGTTACTATATGTTTGTTGGATTTCTGAACTTTTAGTTTTGTTGGACATTAATATATTATGCATCGTTCTTATATTTTGGGTTTAGGAGTTGATGTTGTTTATGACAGTAGAATGATATTTACAATATGTGTGGAAATAGCGGCGTTCATTAAATTGCAATTGGGGTAGTGTTTGGGTTGTGTTATATGAATGATTTCAGGTTTAAGGTGGGCAGCACAATAATTTGTGGTGTAAGGAATGTTGAACTTGACTGGTGCTATGTATAGGTGAGAATTGTTTAGGTACTGTTCATCTTTATAGAGGAGTAGAATGGAAGAACAAGTTATGTATTCTAAGTATTCCATTTTTGAAATATGCAGGATCTTGAAGTTGAAGTTGAAGTTAAATCTTGTTGGAGATGGAAACAGAGTGGAGATAACGATGGCTTAATATGTAAAGTTGAATATGATGAGAGTGTTCATTCATTTTGTATTAAAGGTGTTCAACCTTAGTCTTTCAAAGTTTTGTAATTTTGTAGTGTTTGGACCTCAAATAGAAATGTTACATACACTTCACCATTATGAAATGTCATTGTCTTCTTATTGTGATGCTATCAAATTTTTAAACGACAAAATTTAAGGCATGCAAATATAGGAGATGTTAAAATAATTCAATTTATCACTAAAACTAGTGATGAAATGAAAAAATGGCATTAGGTATTGTATTGAAAGTGACATGGCACATGAACTTCACCAAAACTAAATTCGAATTGAAAGTTAATTGTATTAGTATGAAAATGTCAATTGACAATATTTGCAGACATTCAATTTTTGAACGTTGATAACTACGATAATGAGATGGTAAAATTCAATAGGTTGATAATAATGAGACATATAAGTAATATAATGAAATGAAAAATACAAGGTAAAAAATGACATGATTAATGACATTGCACATGCAAGTTATCAAAAATAATTCTATTGATTAATAATAATGAGATGTATAAGTAATAAAATGGAAAAGAAAAATAACAAGAAAAAATGACATTGTTATAATGTCTTAAAAATTGACATGACACATGAACTTCACCGAAATGAAAAGGCATTGACTGTTCATTATACTCGTAATAAAATTACAATTTATAGAATTTCAAGGTATGCAGTTTTGAGTTTCATTGTATTGGTTAATAATAATGAGATGTATGAGTATTAAAATGAAACAGAAAATGAGATGTATAAGTAATGAAATGAAAAAAGAAAAATTACAAGGAAAAAGGACATTGTTATAATGTCTTAAAAATTGACATGACACATTAACTTCACCGAAATGAATGAGCATTGAATATACATTGTACTCGTATAAAATAATTCTATTGATTGTTATTAATGGGATGTGTAAGTATGAAAAAGAAAAATTACAAGGAAAAAATGACATTGTTATAATGTCTTTAAAATTAACATGACACGTGGAACTTCAGCGAAATGAATGGGCATTGAATATACACTGTACTCGTATAAAATAATTCTATTGATTTATAATAATGAGATGTATAAGTAATAAAATGAAAAAGAAAAATAACAAGGAAAAAATAGCATTATTATAATGTCTTAAAAATTGACATGACATACGAAGTTCACCAAAATGAAAAGGCATTGACATGATATTGGATATTGTAATGAAAGTGCCATGACAATTAAATTCGAATTGAAAGTTAATTGTATTAGTATGAGAATGTCAATTGACATTATTTGCATACATTAAATTACATGAGATTTGTGGGTGTTGATAATGTAAATGAGATGGTAAAATAATACAACTGGTTGATAACAATGAGACATATAAGTAATAAAATGAAATGAATGTCATATAAGTAATAAGAGAAAAATTACAAGGAAAAAATGACATTGTTATAATGTCTTTAAAATTGACATGACTCATGACCTTCACCGAAATAAATGGGCATTGAATATACATTGTACTCGTATAAAATAATTCTATTGATTTAAAATAATGAGATGTATAAGTAATAAAATGGAAAAGAAAAATAAGAAGGAAAAAATGACATTGTTATAATGTCTTAAAAATTGACATGACATATGAACTTCATCGAAATGAAAAGGCATTGACATGATATTGGTTATTGTAATGAAAGTGCCATGGCAATTAAATTTGAATTGAAAGTTAATTGTATTAATATGAGAATGTCAATTGACATTATTTGAATACATTCAATTATATGAGATTTGTGGGTGTTGGATAATGTTAATGGGATGGTAAAATAATACAAAGGTCGATAATAATGAGACATATAAGTAATAAAATGAAATGAAAAATACAATGTCATTTTTATAATGGCTAAAAAATTGACATGACACATGAACTTCACCGAAATGAAATGACATTGAATATACATTATACTCGTAGTCAAAGTTCAATTTATAGAATTTCAACTGGTTTGCAATTTCGAGATTTTGTAGTGTTCATAATGAGACGGATAAAATAATTATACCGATTAATAATAACGAGATGTATAACTATAAAATAAAAATGAAAAATTACAAGGAAAATTTGACATGACACATGAACTTTACCGAAATGAAAGGGTATTGAATGTTCATTGTACTCGTAGTAAAATTTAAACTTATATAATTTAAGGCCATGCAATTTTGAGTTTCATCGATGTTGATAAGGAGACGTATAAAATAATGGGGTAATTACATATTAGTACACCCGTTGAAACCTCATTTCAGAATTGGTACCCTAAGTTTGATTTTTTTTTCTCGGTCCCCCAAGTTTAAAACGTTAACACTTAAGTCAAATTCTGTTAAATCTAACAACAATATTTTTTAAATGACCAAAATGCCCCTCTGTATATAAAATTTAAAAAGTTTGATAAATTATGAAATGACCATTTTACCCTTAATTGCATAACCAATTAAACAAAAATGGAGGGCAAAATGGTCTTTTCAATACAAGAAATTAAAGATTTAAAAAATTAAAGAAAATCATATAAACTGACGATAAATCCCTCTCTCTCTCTCTCTCTCTCTCTCTCAAATTGAATCCACCTCCCGGAGAAACACCGAATCCCAAGCAACAGAGGCTCTGTCGCCCGGGAACCCAACTCGTCCTCAGCCTTGTTCTCCTGCGCTGACGTTCGTTCAGGACTGGGGCCAATATTTCTGGTTCAGTCCCGAATCGAATCGACGGAATCTCCGTCATCGTCGGCGAATCCGAAGCGGGAGTCAGGGAAGATGAAGTCGTCGGAGCTCGCGACCCAACCTGCATCTCGTCTGGGTCAGCTGTGGCTCCAACAAACCAGATCTGCTCTGTTCACCGGCGAATCTGAATCGGATGTGGCTCCAAGGATACCTAGACCTCGCGGCGGAGGAGATTAGCGGCTCATCCTCCTCCTCTGTCTTAGCCCCGACGACGACGATTTTGAGGCAGATCCGGATATTTTCCACGAGTCAACCCACCTTTCTGATGACGGAGCTCGCGATGGCCACATACTTTTCCGATGAGGGATTTATATATATGGGTATTTTTCTGGGTTTATTTTTCTGGGTTTTGATTTAGCTTGACTTGCAATCTAGTCATATTTTGTTCTAACGTATCGATTTTGTTTAGTTTTTGTTGGATCTGATATTGCATATTGGTTTTGTTCTTGGTATCAATTTCGTTCTGAATAGATTATGATGTTGGATTTGCAATTATAAAGGAGTAAGAGATTGGAGGAGAGGAACATATCATCGATTTTGTTCTTAATTAATGATGGAATGACGAGTTCACTGATTTTGCTTCTAATTATCTGATTTGTTCCAAAATTTTGATGGACAAAACAACTTGATATGAACATTTTGAAGGAGAGGAGAGGAGGTTGAAGACAGTGATGATATGGTCTTTTATTTAGATTTTTTTTTCAATTTTCAATTTTTCATATTTGTTATTGAAAAGACTAATATACCCTTGCACTATGATGGTAGGAATTACATAATTGAGGGTAAAACTGTCATTTCATATTCATAAAAAAATTACCATGTTCATTGACCATATAGCGAGGGTATTTTGGACATTTTACAAACCACATCAGTTAAATCTAATAGAAATTGACTTAAGTGTAAGTAAATGAAACTTGGGGGACCGAGAAAGAAAATTTCAAACTTGGGGTACCAATCTTGAAATGAGGTTTCAACGGGTGTACTGATCTGTAATTACCCCTAAAATAATTGAGTTGATTAATAGTAATGAGACGTATAAGTGATAAAATTTAACAGAAAAATTATAAGGAAAATTGAGATTGTTATAATGTTTTAAAAATTGACATGGCATATGAACTTTACCCGAAGTGAAAGGGTTTTGAACACACATTGTACTCATAATCAACATAAACAACAATGATAAATGAGAGCAGCATGGATGAAAATTCAAAAAATGAAAAAGCAAACACGTCTAAACATCACATATATGAGTGATTTGCAGCACAAGTAACAAGGAATATAGCATAATAAATAAAAACTGTCTGGACATGAGAAAATGTATAAAAGACTTAAGTCCACACAATGACTGAAATACATAGTAAATATTGTAAATGTTATTGAAACTAGTTTGTACCTGATGTGTCTGGTTCAAGTGATGTTGGATTGGAGTTTCGTTTAATCTCGTCTTGAATTCGTATTTCGCAGGTTCGGTTGTGTTGACCAAGTGCTTTACAATAGCTACATTTCCGGTGGGAAGGACTCTCATTGCGTGAAATGGCCTTCTCACGTTCACTTTGTATTCTTCGACCACGACCCTTGTTCTTGCACATCTTTGGAATTTGTACCGTAACCAATGGTGGTTTTGGAATTCCTATTAAGGTATCTATCTGTGGTTGGTTGTAGCTGATTGAGTTAGAATCATGTTCTGAATGCATACGAGCACGCTCCTTGAGAGTTTGAAGGAAATTCTCTCGGTCGTTGTAAGATGTGTTTGGATTATTGAGTATAGACTGAACTGTTGACCAGATATCAAGATCCATTAGTCCATGCTTTTTCTTGTTAATGTCTGCCGCAGTAGCTATTGGTGTTGCAGGAGGGAGCACTGGTGGATCTCTACACCACCTTTCATGAACCATAGAACGGGGTATTGTGCGAACGCGTGCAATGTTAAGTGATGCAAAAATATGCATGCAGATAATTCTGTACCCCTCTAGGCGTTGGCATGTGCAGTCACAGTGCTTTGTTAGCTTATTCATGAAGACGGTATGTTGGATGCCTTTATCGTCGAAGACTTTGTATAAAGTG
Source organism: Geranium rotundifolium (assembly GCA_963920655.1). Classification (NCBI taxonomy): domain Eukaryota; kingdom Viridiplantae; phylum Streptophyta; class Magnoliopsida; order Geraniales; family Geraniaceae; genus Geranium; species Geranium rotundifolium. Next base: position 12,965,510 of record OY987323.1, read on the forward strand.
ACATCACCGTCATTGATAATGTTTTCGATACCACACTGAGATAATCCATTTAGAATCGAGATACGGATTTTGTTGTATATGTCACGAGAAAAAATGGACCAAGCTTCAACTTCTAGAGGTGATATTGCAGGTGTTGTTGGGCAGGCATCAGTGGCGTACCTTGTGACAGTTTGCATGTGGTTTTGTCGCTGGTTTCGAACAACTGAATCGTATCGCCACATGAACTCAACCAGTGTTATAATTTTTGACGTGTTGATACCGAAAGCGTGATTTTCACTCTCTGAGCGCGACGTGGTTCGTAGGAGCATTCCCATTGGCACATTCTTGAAGTAGGCGGGGATCCAGTAGGATCGTATGTTGTACATGGTGGTGAGGAAGGGGTTTGATTGGAGCGAGTAGTTTGAGATAAGTGTTTGCCATTTGGAATCGAATTCAGTCTCTAATACTGTGTCAGACCAGACTAAAGAATTGAATCGGGTGTAGAAGTCGTTTTCTGACGGGAGATGGGGAGTAACCTGAAGTATACAATATGTATGGTTAGTGTTGTTAAAGTAAGTTTCAATTTCCACTAATAAGGCATGACCATATGAGAGGTATGATACATGTAATGTCGTAATGAACAAATTGTGATTTTTCAAGAATATTGGTGTATATGTTTTATGGTTGGCTTACGTGAGCTTGGTAGACAAATAATGACATGAAAATTGATGTAAATAAATAGAATCCAGAGGAGTGGTGTGAAATTGATGTAAATAAATAGAGTTCGAGGAGTGGTGTTTAGCAGTACCTTATCGTGTAATTTCTTCATGATGTGCCACATGCACAATCTATGTCTCGTAGAGAGCAAAATTTGCGAGATTGCATTTTTCATTGCGGGGTCTTGGTCTGTAATAATGCAACTTGGTGGATTATTCTTGAAACATTTTAAGAAAGTGTTGAACATTCAAACAAAGGACGCAATATCCTCGCTAGACAGTAAAGCGGTACCAAAAGTGACGCTCCTTTCATGGTTGTCAACACTTGTGAAAGGGCAGAAAATCATAGAATACCTGTGGAGAAATTTTGATTTGAAGTCCATGTATAAATGTTAAAATTGGATGGTATCATGAAAAAGAATGGTGTGATAAAACGGAGGTGTTATATATTAGTAATACATGTTTGTACCATATGTACTGTCAAAAGATAGAACGTCTCCAAAGCGTGCATAACTTTGTTGTGAGATTCCATCCGACCAGAACAAACGAGTCAACCGGTCACAATCAATCTTGGTCATACTCAAAGAACATGTTAGGGTCCGACTCTTTAGCTCGTGTGAAGGTGTCTATGACCATTTGAACATCACCCTCCCCTATGTGGATTTTTAAAGACCGTTGGAAGTTGCGAAAGTCTGTTAATGATGCTCCTACATATTCAGGGCCGCCAACTAGTGCGCTGCAAATATTATAGGCGATGGTTGGACCAACGCCTGACTTTTGAGAGTTGACAAGGAAACGTTTATGAGATGCTGTCAGGTTTCGATTTGGACGCAGGAATTGATAGTTTGAGGGGGTGTAAAACGGGTGATTATGGATGTCGATGAATTTGGATACCTCGTACTCGTTGTTTTGGTTTCGTTTCAATGCTATCATAGCCTTACAACCCGTTCTGGTCGATACACATCGACGTTTTTTCTGAGTATGTGTTGCTGGTGGTTGATCTACAATGGAAGTGCATTTGTCTCCTTCCTTGGAACAGAGAACATATTTGAGGACTATCATGCTCTGTTTGTTTTTCTGGGTCCCTAAGCGAGGCACAAAACCACATGTGTTTGCATATGCTCTGTAGTAGTCGATACCAGCAGATATAGTTTGAAATGTTTGACCAAGGAAAGGAGTTAGGTTTGCATCACACTCAGGCTTGTAGTTTCCGTTCCCATAAGCCTCCCAAGCATCAACAAATTCATCAAATGCAAAGCCTGTAATAGAGAAAAAATTTTAACGAAAATATATGATCATATGATCAATAATAATTCATGATGGATGGTTACAGTAAATAACTCTCAAAATAGAAGTATGATTCAAATTTTACAGTAGAGTACCTTCCATTTGGTATATTGTTGTTGATTATGAAATCGGTTGATGTGGAAGAAGGAGTGAGCTTTATGTAATTGAATATATTGAAGTAGGCATTTTTGGGTAGGAATATAATCTTTATGATAATACGTAGAAGATATAGAAGTAGAAGAGAGGAATTGTTTTGAATTTGCACATATTAGGTGGTTATATAGGAAATTGGAAATAACGGTAGAAAACGGTTTACTCTTCAGGAGGTGTCTTTTACGAATTTGCCCTTTAAATGTTTTTGGTATTGTTAATATATGAGTAATTAAGATTTGAATACAACCGTCCATTTATTTCTATCTAACGGGTGTACTAGATTTCGCAAATTCCCAAAATAAGGGGGGTTTGTCATTGATTCTATCCCTTAATATAAAAATGTATAATACATAGAAAAAGAGATGTATAATATATAGAAGAAGAGGCTAGAATTGTGTCGTGAATGGTGAGAGAGAATAAAGGGGTTAGCTAAAAAGCAAAACATGGAGAAGAAGACAAAATAAGAAAGAGGTGATGATGTATAAGAATAAGTGACAAAATAAAAAGTAGAACACAAACTAGTAGCGTGGAGACAACAAGAATGGACCAAAAGAAATATATAGCTACGTGCGCAACTTATGAGTAAGAAAAAAAGGGCCTCATAAAACGAACGATACTATCAGTTAAAAAATATTTAGGTAAAAATCCACCCGTTAAATCATAATTAACGAGTGGGCAAAGCCATACTCGAATAAAGGTTGAACCAAAGAAAGATCGAAAGAATTTAAAACACCTTTGATACCATAAAAGTGTTTAAATTAATAAATTATTGATATAAAAATACATAGCATACATGTTTATTTATAAAGAGAAAGTACCTTAACTGTCATATTTTTTAAAATATGTCATAAACATGGGCTTGGACCTATTTTAACGATATTAGATGTAGGTATAGAGTACATGAAGAATAACTCTTATAGATACCATATAAAAAATAAGTTTTGAAATAATATAGTAAACATGAATTAATTTTAAAAACTCAAACATATAAAATACATACTATTCAATATATTTATTAAAAATGATTGGATTTGCTTATTTACCATAATATAAAGATGAACAAATTTAATAAAATATAATAATCAGCGCTATGCCATGCCTAACAATATATATATATATATATATATATATATATATGGTTTGGCATAGAAATGTGTCTCATCAATTGAAGGAAAACGGTGGAATATACAGGTTTCATGAAACCATAGAGATGCCTAGAGTTGATATTTTGTCATCTATTATTCGTCCTTTAATATACTGCAGAAATATATATTAAAAACTCCGCAGCCTTAGAAATATTCTGGGACGTACACTTTCATGTACCACATGGCCGTTCACACTATATTATACGGATGTATTTTAGTGAAATCTAAAAATGTCCTAGAATCGTGAAAACTGATGTAAGGGTGACATGTGGCATACGGAGACAGGCATTTTTCTATACTTTATAATTAAATCCTAAGAAAAAGTTTAACAAGTTAAGAAAAAATGTTAAGTAACAGCAGGCCTTCCAGCTTAATTATGCCCAGTAAGTGCGTCACATATTGTTCTCCCACTACGCCAACGTGTAAAAGAAGGCGAGCGAGTCCTGGAGATTGGTCGCCATATAAATTAGGGAAAATTTCACTTAGCCACTTTTAAGTTTGGTCGAGTTTCACTTAACTCCTCTTAAATTTAAAATCTACTTGTGAAGTCTCCTAAATTTGCAAAAGTCTCACTTTACCCATTTCCAGTTAATTTTTTTGAAAATTCTATTATTTTGAAATGATGCAAATACCCTTTCATTAAAAATTATTAAAAATAATAAATAAAAATGATTTTGAACTTTTTGTTTTCTTATTTTTTTTACAAAAACAAAGAATAAAAAAATTATTTTAGTATTAATTTTTTCTAAAAAATTCATAAAAAAGTTAAAAAACGATGTTTAAAAATCGTTTAAAAAAATTATAAGAAAAACTTTTTAAAAAATATTTTTATCGCTGACATAATTTTATTCTTTATTTTATATAATGAAAATATTATATAAAAAAGTTCAAAAATCATTTTTATTAATTTATTATAATTTTTCAATAAAAAGGAATTTTCGTCATTTTGCAAAAAGTTAACAGAATTCTTTTTTAAATTAACAGAAAAAATGTAAATTGAAATTTTTTCAAACTTAATAGACTTCACAAGTTGATTTTGAAGTTAGGTGAAGTTAAGTGAAACTCGGTCAAACTTAAGAGGAGCCAAGTAGAATTTTTAAATTATGAGCGACCAAGTTTAAAACATAATCAGCTGCTAACTTGCCAAACCCAGTCGCAGTTCTCCTTTCTAACAGCAACTAATGTACTGTGTTGGTCGCTGAAGCAAAATGATTCCTTTTACTATGACACCAAACCAATTAGTGAGTTAAATGTAGAGGATGGTGACACTTGATTCATTTAAGTGGTTTTTTTGCTTAATAAATAAGAGGTTGACTAACAATTAATATTATAATAATTTCATACTATAAGCATTACTTTTTTTTTTTGAAAACGAACTTATTTTATTAATTACGTGCAACCAACCCGGCATCAAGCCGGACAGCTGAATTTACAGATGGTGGGACAGACCTCATACTATAATCCCAACTATTGTTAGTTAGTGCATACTTGGCTAATTCGTGAGCCGCTTTGTTACATGATCTACGAGCGAAAGTGAATGAGATGTTAGACCCGGGGGCTGTTAGGAGACACCTGCAGTCGTAGATAATCCCCCCGAACATACTTTTTAATTGATGTCCTTTGTGGACTTGGTTTACCACCTGAAGACAATCCGTCTCGATCCCCACCTCACTCCAGCCCTTTCCTTTTTCCCAAGATATCGCTTCCCTGGCTCCTACGGCCTCCACCTCTTCGGGCTGGAGATGTCCCGTATACCGCCTGCATAGTGCGTCCATAACTTGTCCACCGTGATCCCTACATATGATACCAATATTCCAATGTCCAACCTCTGGGTCTATTCCCCCATCCACGTTTATTTTTAACATTCCAGGACGTGGAGGGACCCAGACCATTGGAGATGATGCCACAAGTGGATCAGCGTTGGAGGCGTCCGCTTGGTGATTTGCCGCTGCCCACACTCTTCGGTACCCTTTTGCTAATGCCGCCACTCTTGGCGAATGGAACGCTTCCTTATTCCAGACTAAATTATTCCTTGATTTCCAGATGGCCCAGAGCGTGAAAGCCCATAAGTTTGCCTCTTCCTCGTCGTTCACCCAAGAGCACCAGGCAGAGAGAGCTGGGTCCAATCCCATTTTATCACGGATTCCTCGTAGGAGCCTGTCATCCCACACTGGTTTTACCACTGGACACCTTAACATCACGTGATCTATGGTCTCTTCCGGGTCGCCACAAAACGGGCACTAGGTGTCTATTGGCAATCTCTTCTCTGCCAACCGGATCCTAGTTGAAAGCGTGTTTGACAACGCCCTCCAGATGAAAATTTTGACCTTTGATGGGACATGCAACTTCCAGAGCTCCTTCCAGCTAGAACCTTGGGCTGGTAGGGCCCACACATTTTCCCTCTTACAGATATCTCGATAAGCACTTTTGACGGAATAATCCCCTGAAATGTCTGCTTCCCAACACCACTGATCCTTGACCCCATACCAGCTTGGAACAATGGAGAAAATTCGGTTCCCTGTCTCCTGGTCGAAGAGTTCTCTTACCTTATCGACATCCCATGCTCTGCAATCAAGGGTAAACAGGTTTGAGATTCTAAAGTCCATAGGGATAGATGGAGTCTCGGTGAGTGTCGGACTTTCCCCCCTAACCACGGTGTTCCCACTACCAATCTATTCCCAGGACCGATGCTCACTCGTACATTCCCGCGGATTACCGATCTTACCTCGCAAATACTCCTCCATATGAAACCCGGGGCCGTGCTCAAAGAAGCCCCTAGAAATGAGGTATGTGGGAAAGACTTGACTTTTAGCAATCTGCTTGGCAATGAGTTAGGTTTTGTTAGGATTCTCCAAGCTTGTTTCCCGCATAGCGCTAGATAATGCTCTTTACGGTTAAGAAAGCCCATCCCACCTAGCTCCTTGTGTTTGCACAAATCTGCTCACTTACGCCACGTGATTCCTCCCCTTCCCCTGCTACCCTTCCACCAAAACCTATTGAACATCCTTCCAATATCGTCAAGTAGCCTTTGCGGAAACAAGAATACTTGCATTGCATATGCTGGTAGAGCCTGTAGTATAGATTTAATCAGCACCTCTCTACCTGCTGAGGACAGAAACCTGTGACTCCACGAAGCCATTCTTTTCGCTACTCGTTCCTTAATGTATGACAGGGCCTGTGTTTTATTCCTCCCTACCATATTCGGAATCCCTAGATAAGTCGAAGACCCTTGTTCCTCCCTGAAGCCTAGGACGGAGATGATATCTTCTCTTTGGTGGGGCGGAGTGTTTTGGGAGAAGAAGACAGAGGACTTTCCACGATTAATTAGCTGGCCTGAGGCTCGTTCATAGATTAGAAGACACCTTACTATTTGCTCTGCCTCTCTCCTTGTTGATCTCCCAAAGATGTAGCTGTCATCAGCAAATAGAAGATGGGACACCTCTGGCGCCTCCCTAGCTATCTTGACTCCCCGTAGGTCGCTCGTCCTCGAGAACTCTTGTAGTAGAAGCGAAAGACCCTCCGCGCAAATAAGAAAAAGGTAGGGGGAAAGTGGATCTCCCTGTCGCAAGCCTCTCGTTGGGTTTGGTACCTCGATTGTGTGCCCCGATGTAGTGACCGAATATGTGACTGAGGAGACACATGTTTTGATTAGGTCCACCCATCTCTGGCTATATCCTAGCGCTCGCATCATCTGGAACAGGAAGCCCCATTCCACCCTATCGTAGGCTTTACTCATATTTAGCTTCAGGGTCATCAGCCCTTTGTTAGCTTGCGACTTCCTCCGTATGTGGTGAAGGACTTCCGTTGCTACTATTATATTATCAGTGATTAGTCTGCCAGGAATAAACGCGCTTTGTGTTGCCGAGATGACCCCCTCCAATGATTCTTTGAACCTGTTGACCATGACCTTTGATATAATCTTATACACCATATTGCAAAGAGCAATAGGCATGTAGTCCCCAAGCGACTCAGGGCTTTGCTTCTTCGGGATTAGCATTATGTTTGTGTTATTCATCCCATTTTGTAGATTTTTGGAGGAGAAGAAATTCTGAATCATCTCAACCAAGTCTGTTTTCATCATTTGCCAGTTCGCTTTAATGAAGCCTAGGTTCAGCCCGTCGGGCCCTGGGGATTTGCAAGAATCCATTCCGAACAACGCCACCCTCACCTCCTCTTCCTTGACTTGTCTTAATAGGGAAGCGTTCTGCTCCTCTGAGATTGTTGTTTGGACCAGATCTACCACCCCCCTGCAATCCACCTCTCCTCCTGTGAATAGGTTCCTATAAAATTCAGTGATTTCAGCCACCATGCCTGTACCCCAACCCACTCGTTCTCCTCCAGCTGCAATTAGAGTATCTATGTGGTTTCTCCGTCTCCTTTCTGTTGCACATCTGTGAAAATATGTTGTGTTCTTGTCCCCCTTTTCCAGCCACAACTATTTCGACCTTTGCCTCCAATGTATTTCTCTTGCAAGAAGTATATTGTTTAGTCTTGTTGCTTCATGCCCGTATTCGTCGATACCCTGCGCATCTCTTCTGTTTCTTAAATGTTTTACCGATGACTGCAAGATCCAAAGCTCCTCCCTTTCCCTCTTGTTCACCTCTTTCCCCCATTGCTGCAATCTGTCCCTGACTTGTGCCAGGCGTTCCATCAGAGGACGACCCACTCCCTCTTCCCATGCTACTGAGGTCGAGCTTGTGTAATCTGGGTGGGTTTAACAATCATTCGTTGTTGAAACGGAACTAGTAACCTGTTTGTTGATGGATGACTCTTGTGGCATTCAACAAGATTGGGCTATGATCAGAAGTCGAAAACCCGAGGTTTGTAAGTCTGGTGTTCCCAAAAGCATTGATTCATGCATTATTCGTCAAGGCCCTATCTAGCCTAGCTTCCTTCCACGAACTTGTACCTCTGCTCTTCTTCCACGTGAATCTGTGTCCTGCTAGGTCGACATCCCTCAGCCCGCAATCCTCCAACATTACATTATATCCCTCCAACAACCCTTGAGGGTATGGTAGATAACCTCTAACTTCCTCCTGACTTCCCACGTTATTCAAATCTCCAATGATACACCATGGTGCAGCCACTCCTCCCGCTAGAGTCCTAAGAAGCTCCCACGTGAGATGCCTGTAGTGTCTGTTTGGGTCTCTGTACACTCCTGTTATGTGAACTTCTTCTCTGTCCCCTAGAGTTGCCGATACATAAATATGTCTTCTTGAGGATGAGAGAACTGAAACTCCCCTGCCATCCTTCCAAAACAGCGCCAGACCTCCACTCCTTCCTTCTGGTTCTATTCCCCAAACGCCCTCAAAGCGTAGCCTACTACACAAAGCTTCCAACCGTTCTCGAGTACCGTATGTTTCACACAAAAATATGAAATTGGGTCTCTTTGTTGCTACCATCTCTAGCAAGAACTGAATCGTCCGATGGTTCCCAAGCCCTCGGCAGTTCCAGGAGAGGATACTCATTGGTCCTTGTGGGACCTCTCAGCTGGTCCTGCCGTTTGATTATCCTGATTCAAGTCGACCTCCCCTTCCCTTTCCCCTTGCTCCACCTTTCTTCGCTTTGGCCCCCTTATTTCATTTGATGCTTCTCCTTCCTCGTATACCACCTTAACAATCCTTGGGCAAGACTGTCTCATTACCGTATTACTTGCCTCAGCCCTGGAATTGGACCACTCCGTGTCCGCTCCCGTCCCCCACCTTTCCCCGTTTCTTCGACTATTTGTGAGATACTTGCTCCCCATTGTGTACTTGTTCTGTTTTGTCTCCGCTCTCAACCATGTTCCGTATGGTTTTTCGTTCCTCCTTTCCACTGCCCCGTCTTGACATTGTTTATCTGCGTGTCCTAGGATGCCACAATGAAAGCAGAACGACAGCAACCTTTCATATTTGAAATTTATCCAGTATCCCACTCCTTTTGAGTCTTGCACCCTCAACCTCCTGGTGAGCGGCTTATTGATTTTCAGTTGTAGCCGAATCCGAACATATGAACGCCAATGTCCTGTGAAATTACTGTCGTCCATTCTCACGATCTTTCCCAGTATATTCCCAATTTTTGTCGAAACAAGTTTCGTCTTTAGGTGAGCCGGCATACCATGACACTGCATCCATATCTGGAAGTGTCGGAATTGGACATCCTCAGGAGGGGACTTCAATGGTAGGTGCTCCAACAGGACTTGAGTATTGTTGAAAGTCCAGGGACTTCTGTCCATAACACTAGTAACATCACATTGATCATAAAACTGAAATATGAATAGATTATGCGCCGCTTCGTGAATGAAAACCCTTTGTTGGGGTTTCCATAAACTAGCTAATATGTTCTTGAAAGTCTTAAAATCATAAGTTTTGTCTGTTATAAATTTTCCAACTAGACAGAAAGTCCCATCTTCTTCTAAAGCCTCTTCGGGTTCTTCCACCACTAGCCCAACTTGTTCTTTTCCTTCTATGGATATATGCTTCCATCTTTCCTGTAATTCATCCAACTCTTCCGGGTCGTTATCCCTCTATTCCCCCGAATCTCCCTCATCCATTTCATTTTCCGGGTTTACTGATTGGTGTTGTTCCTTTCTCTGGTGTGCCTCCGACCAACCCGCTCCCCCATTCCTTAAATCCCTGCTTGTCCCGCCACAGCCGGCCCCCAAATTGACCCTGCTTCTCCCCCTCTCCTGAAATAAACTCTGACCTCCACCCGATCCTTCCCGGCTCTTCACCGAGTGGTAGCTTTGAGCTCCCAGTCCTGTCCGCGTTTCCCCCTGTGCCCTGCCTCCTGTCCCGGTCATCCCACGGCCACCCTCTGACTCTCTGCAGCTCCCCGCCCCACCTCGCTTCAGCCCCTCTCGCCCTGTCCCGTCCCTTGAACCCACCGAACCTGTCAGACCCACCGTCGGCCTCTCCTCGCACCACCGTCCCTCCGTCGGCCCCTCCGCTCGCCACCGCTCCTCAATCGGTCCCTCCCCCCGCCACATCCCTTTCATTGGCGCATCCGCCTGTCGCAAAGTCGTGTCCGGCCCCCCTCCACTTCTCCTTGGTCCCGCTAGCTCCTCCCTCTACTCCGCTCGTCTCCACCCTTCTGCCCGCCTCAGATCCGACCACCCGTCCCCCAGATCGGTTCCCTCTCGACTCCTCCTCGGGCTCGCCTCCCTGCCAGACCGCCGGTGATCAGGCCTTCGTCCCTCCGCCTGTCCCGACGTCCGCTCCAGTTCAGTCCTCAATCCCTCCGCCAGTCCCGTCGGCTGTTCCGACGCCGTACCCCCTCTTCGGTGCATCGCCTTCATCGTCCCCTTACTCGTGTCGCCGCAGCACCAGTCAATCGCCGAAAATCGATCCCTCCTCGCAGTCTTTCGCAGTCGTAAGACTTCGCAGGAGGCGAGAACCCTAATCGCTATAGCGAAGGGTACAGTCCACTTCCCTCTCTTGTCCTATAAACATTAATTATAATACATGTTTACAATATTTATATTTTAAATTATTATTTAATAAGCATTTACTTATACTACATGTTTATAATAATTATATTTAAAATTAAATTTTCATTATTTTGTATAGTATAACGTTTTGGGCCAAAAAATAATTATTATTTAAAAAACTAATAAATTGTATCTGATTAGACTAAATAAAAAAGGTTAACTAGTTAGGATTTAACTTTTTTTTGTATAAGCAATGTTCATCGGTCATGATCAGGGTTTTGTTACTGTTCAAATTAATTAAAATTTTCACCAACCTAATTTGACATTTTCTCGGTCACATATGTACAATTACATAAAAAAATTATTTCCCGATGACATTATAACATGTTAAGTAGTAATTTAGGGTCAACTATAAGGTAAACCCTCTAAAATACCTAAACCGTACCTATTTTCAAAACTCGGTATAAGTATAAAAAATCAAACAATCAATACCGTTCAATAGCTTGTGCTGTATACAAGAGTATCAACAAGTTTTAGGATAATCGAACCATATAATGGCATCCGATTAGATTAAATCGAAAAATGTCAACCATGATTTGACTTTTTTTTTGTACCGAACGATCTTCACTTGTCATGATCGGGGTTGACTTAATGTTCAAATTAATTGAAATTTTCACCAACCTGATTTGATGTACTCCCAGTCACATCTGTACGGTTACGTACAAAATTATTTCCCGAGAACGTTACAACATGTTAAAGTCAGTAGTTTAGTGTCAAGTAAGGTAAACCCTCTCCAATACATAAACCATACATATTTTCAAAACTCGATACAATTAAAAAATCAAACAGTAAAAACCGTTCAAAAGTTCGTACATGCTTCATACGAGAAGGTCAACAAATTTTGGGATAATTGAATTACGGAATGACATCCGAGTAGACGAAATAGAAAAATGTCAACTATGATTTGACTATTTTTTTGTACCAAACGATCTTTACTGGTCATAATCGGGGTTGAGTCACAATTCAAATTAATTGAAATTTTCACCAACCTAATTTGACTTACTCCCGATCACATCTGTACGGTTATATAAAAAATTATTTCCCGAGGATACTACAACATGTTAAAAGCAGTAGTTAAAGGTCAAATGAGATAAACCCTCTCAAATACTTAAACCATACTTAATTTCAAAATTCAGTTTAATTACAAGAAATCAAACCGTTCAATAATCCGTACATGTTGTATACACGAATGCTAACAACTTTTAGGGTAATCGAACCACGAAATGACATCCAATTTGTTGAAATCGGAACAAGTCAACTAGCTAGAATTTCACATTTTTGTTTGTTCGTTTAATTTTGAAAACTATATTTCTCAAAAGAAGTATATTTAGTAATATTTCAAGTTATAATTTTCAGTAAGTGGAAAGTTTAAGAAATATCATGGCATGAATGTTTTTTAAACTTTAATTACATAAAGTTAATATAAGGAAAGTAAATTGTCATGTAAATGGAAGTATTGTTTGAGTTAAATTATATTATTAGATCAAACTTATTGATTTAACATTTTGATGTTGGCCAAAAAAGAAAAGCCACATGAAATATTGGACGAGAGATTGAAAATTTTGGCCAAAATATTTGGGGTAAGATGAAAATTTTGGCCACGGTGGAATTTGCCTTATGAGAGTAAATATAGGGATAATTCCAGATGACTACACCTGGATATGTCACATTATCAGATGACCACACCTAGAATTTTTCGTGTCAGGATGAATACTCAAGAATTTCATTTGTCTCACTTTACTCATTCCGTCCAACTCCGTTACTTTTGAACATTTTTTTACATGTGAAAAGACTAAAATACCCTTCAGATGTAAATAATTGTTTTCAAATTGAATGAAAAGACTAAAATACCCTTCACTATTCATTTAATTTCCAAAAAAAATACCACTCATACTCTCTCTCTCTCTCCTCCACCACCACCGCCACTACCTCCATCACCACCACCACCTCCATCTCCTCCACCACCATTCCCTCCACCACCACCACCACCATCTCCTCCCCCTCCGTCGCCACCTCCTCCACCACCGCCACCGCCACCACCTCCTCAATCATCACCACCACCATATCCATCTCTTCTACGTCCTTCCACCGCCACCACCACCATCTCCTCCCTTTCCGTCCCCACCTCATCCATCTCATCCACCACCACCACCGCTACCACCTTCATCTACTCCACCGCCATCCCCTCCACGCCCCTTCACCACCACCATCTCCTCCACCACCGTTGGAGCCTTGTCGGAAGTCGGTCGGATCCTTGCCGGAAGTCGGTCGGAGCTTCGTCGGAGGTGGTGATAGAGGGAGAGGAGATGGAGGTGGTAGTGGAAGAGGTGACGACGGGGAGGAAGGAGATGGTGGTGGAGGAGATGGATGTGGTGGCGGCGGTGGTGGTGGTGGTGGAGGAGGAGGTGACGACGGAGAGGGAGGAGATGGTGGTGGTGGTGGAGGAGATGGAGGTGGTAGCAGTAGTGGTGGAGGACATGGAGGGGAGAGAGAGAGAGAGTATGAGTGGTATTTTTTTGAAAATTAAATGAATAGTGAAAGATATTTTAGTCTTTTCATTCAATTTGAAAACAATTATTTACATTTGAAGGGTATTTTAGTCTTTTCACATGTAAAAAAATGTTCAAAACTAACGGAGTTGGACGGAATGAGTAAAGTGAGACAAATGAAATTCTTGGGTATTCACCCTGACACGAAAAACTCTAGGTGTAGTCATCTGATAATGTGACATATCCAGGTGTAGTCATCTGAAATTATCCCGTAAATATACGAACGATTTGACTTCACACACCTTTTTTTCAGAAATCCTAAAGACTAAAGCGGAGCAGCGGTCTCTTTCTTCCTCCTTGTTTCGTCTTCCTCATTTTCAATCTCCATCATCGATTTGGAGCTCCAACTGGCAGGCCATCCAATCCTTATTTATGTGTCATGTTCTTATAGTTCTTAGTCTTTCATGGGTATTCTCATGGTTTGATTTTTTAAATCTTGGTTCAGATCTTGTCATCTCTGATGTGGCTCTTTTTCCTTAGAATTTGATTTACTGATTTTATTTCTCAGGAAGATTCACATTCAGGAATGGAGGAAGAGCTCTGTATTTACTCTTTTTGTTGAAACAGATCTATAGAGAGAGCATGATGAACACAGTACTATTATTGATGTTGCTCTCAGCTCTACTCGTAGCTGTCCTCTTCGTCTTCTTCCTCACCAAAAATGCCAAACATAAACATTCCAATCTGCCTCCGGGGACGTTCGGATGGCCGATTCTGGGAGAAACCATAGCGTTACTCCGAGCGAACCAGAGAGGATGTCCGGAAGCGTTTGTGGAGGAGAGAATGAAGAAGCACGGGCGTCCCCCCGTGTTCAAGACGTCGGTTCTGGGAGAGAGGGTGGCGGTGTTCTGCGGGCCGGCGGGGAACAAGTTCTTGTTCAGCAACGAGGGGAAGCAGGTGGGGCTGTGGTGGCCAGGCTCCGTCCAGAAGCTGGCGGGGGAGAGCCTCGTTTCCAAAGTCGGCGAAGAAGCCAAGACCACCAGGAAGATGCTGATGACCTCTCTGGGTCCTGACGCCCTCATCAGATGCATCTCTGTCATGGATCAAGTCACCTTGCACCATATTCAATCTCATTGGGAGGGTACCACCCTTTCACTCCATTTCCCACTTACTATTTCACCTTTCAAAATAAATAATAGTTATCTGCAAAACAGATATAGTTGAGGACAGTGATATGTAAGCAATTATACTTTAAATCTACATGTATTTCCAGAATAAGATAGCCTAATGGAGTTAATTAGTGCCTATTTGCCTTTGCTTCACAGAGCAGGTGACCATAGTTGAGTGACTTGGGATGGTATATATATAGTGTCGTGATATGAAGGCCACTGATTAAACGAACAGTAGAACAAACATGTTAGATCGTACAATTAGAAACCTCAAAACGAGCAAAGTATTATCAGAGTTTTGTGTGTATATATCTTTGAATTATTCAGCAAGTTCTAGTGTTTATAAGATGTTAAAGCAGTTTATAATTAAAACCACGGCCCATTTGGTAAGAAATGGTATCTCCTATAGAAAATATATAGATCCACAACTAAATGTCTTTATAAATTAGCTCAATTTTATTTTGTGGCTTTCATTGAAGGTAAGAAGGAGGTGAAGGTTCACCCTAATGCGAAGCTCTACACATTCGAGTTGGCTTGTCGTTTCTTCATGAGTATTGAAGATCCACAACTCATCTCAAAACTTGCTGCTCATTTCAATGTGTATGTAAAAGGGGTTATCGAACTCCCGATCAACATTCCTGGGACAAGATTTTATAGATCAATGAGAGCTGCAGATGCCATAAGGAAAGAGCTTCAAATGATAATGAGGGAAAGGAAGATAGCTTTGGAGAAGAACAAGGCCTCACCATCAAAGGACTTAATGTCACATTTGTTGATGAATGCTGATGAAAGTGGAAAGTTCATGACTGAAAGAGAGATCATCGACAACATTTTGAACCTTCTTTTTGCTGGACATGATACTTCCAGCTCTACTATCGTGTTGATCATGAAGTATCTTGCTGAGCTTCCTCAAGTTTACGACAATGTTTTCATAGGTTGGTAAATTCTTGATATATACTAATATTTCTGTCTTAAAATAAGTTTTAGGTTATCATAAAATAATGGTTCTGAATCAATTATTTTGGTATAGAGCAGAGGAACATTGCATTGTCAAAAGCATCTGGAGAGTCACTAAAATGGGAGGACATTCAGAAAATGAAGTATTCATGGAATGTCATCTCAGAAGTCATACGACTTTCGCCTCCGATAACAGGTTCTTTTAGAGAGGCCTTGGTTGATTTCACTTATGAAGGCTATACTATCCCTAAAGGATGGAAGGTATGCAAAATTTATGTATATATATATCATAATAATGGAAAAACTTAATTTAATAAAGAAAATATGTGCGAGCAACAATTTGCACCAGCCTCCTAGTTCGCACTTAAATATACCCCTGCATATATATATATATGCAGGGGTATATTTAAGTGCGAACTAGGAGGCTGGTGCAAATTGTTGCTCACACATATTTTCTTTATTAAATTAAGTTTTTCCATTATTATGATATGTATTTCCATAACATCGGGATAATTGTGCAACGAGGGGTCCCCGTGTGTAACGAGGGGACGTGTATTTTTCTATACCCAATTAGTAAACCTTGTCGAGGAAATGGTGTAACGGGGGTCCTTGGGTGTAACGGGGTCCCCGTGGTGTAACAAGGGGTTATAACTGGTTATAGAAATACGTATCATAATAATGAAAACACCGGCTGGTTGTTTTAAGGAAATACATAACTCAATAATGGAAATACATGCGCATATGTCACCACCTATCTGGTTCGCACAGGTTTGCACGATATGGTCTGATTCGCACCAGATCACGCCTATATATGCATGCATGACTTTGACATATATAGATCTCAATAAGGTTTTTACTCACGGTAATAAAATGTGAATTTTGTTAATTTTTATTAAAAGTATAGATTGCACATGATTGGAACTAACGACCTCATGTTTATTACATGAACCCTTTATTATTTAATCCTAACCTTCAGTTAGTCTATATTTTCATATAACTTGATAAATATTTTAGACCTTTATACTTGTAAGTGTTTTTTTAATTAGGTGAATGAAAGTTTATTAAGGCATATATACATGCATGAATTTTATGCATTTTTGATATTGAATTGGACATTATATGCTTGACTTAGTTATATTGGAGTGCTTCATGGACACATAAGGATCCAAGTATCTTCTCGGACACAACAAGGTTCGATGTTTCGAGATTTGAAAGAGACGGCCCAGTTCCATTCTCGTACGTTCCATTTGGAGGAGGACCAAGAATGTGTCTGGGAAAAGAATTTGCTCGCATAGAGATGCTTGTATTTATGCATAATATCATAAACAAGTTCAAATGGAAGTTGAAGAACTCAGACGAGAAAATCATATATGATCCAGTGCCTACTCCTTTAGATGGACTTCCCATATCTCTTCAACCTCTCAGTCCTTTACTTTTCAGTTAGTTGTGTATTTCAAGTGCGAAGAAATTAATGAAGGAGCTTAAATATTATAAACTTCTCGATCTGTTATAATCTTACATTTTATTTACAGCTACATCTGCTCTTCACATTTCCATAGATCCTTAAAAATAAATTATGATAATTTATACATAATATACTTCTCTAACAAAAAATATTAGTTTAGTAAATATTAAATATAGATTAAAATACTAACTTTTAAATGGGATAAATATTTTTCATTGTCTTGCATGATGCCCAATCTACACTTTATTATACCACTGGTGAGAAGGGTTGTGTTAGCGAAATATTATGATAATGTCTCGCCAGACAGGAGGAATTCCCACTGATTAGGTAAACTCATATTCGGCAAGACATTACGATGCTTCGCCGGGTATGGGTTGACAAGCTGACATGGTAGTTCCAATGTCTCATTGGTTAGGTGAAACCATATCCGGAGAAACATTACTATCTCAACAATTATGGCTTCACCTAACCGACAAGACATTGCAACCACCAAGTCTCATTGTTTGGGTTGATGAAACTCGTTTGGAATGGTTTCACTTAGACGGCAAGACATTGCCAATGTCTTACCGCTTAGATGAAGCAACTTTGGCCAGAAACGGTACCAGATTGCTTCAAATCCATTTAAAAGCTTGTAAAAATACAAGCAACTACCCGAAACTGCATACTACAAGATTCCAACACCACAAAATCAAAACCATGTGATAATTTATACATGATGTATTTCTCAAACAATATTAGTTTAATAGATATTAAATATGAATAAAGTACTAACTTTTAAATGAACAAACTACAATTCACTATCTTTTAGTATGTACGGTTTTCATTTCCCTACGAATTCTACTAACTTTAACACTCTACTATGATAAATTTTAATTTCGTATTACTTTACCCTCATACACATGAAAACAAACGGAACTTTTTTTTTGATTCGTCAGTAAGAATTTTTTATTATAGCCAACCAACAACTAAACAAAAGATAAAAATTCACCAACCAATTAAGCACCCACAATGGCTTGAAATGAGTTATTCCTATATTGTGCAAAAGAAATACACTAAGTAGAAAGATCATACAACTAGGCCCGACCTGACCACAAAACAACCGAAGCAGCTGCTTTTAAGCCCAACAAAAAATAAGGGCTCATGTGTAAAGAAAAAATGCCCACTTTGATAGACAAAAGGCTCAACATTTTGGTAAACCCTATTTCCACTTCACTCTAACCTAATTAAGCCTAGCTCTCAGCATTGTGCGATAATCAGTGTCATGGATATCAGATCACGGAGATATATCGATCAAATGAAAAAAAAGAAGATTTAAGAAAATCAGAGAGATCGTTGACTCAAAAGGACGAATGTTTAAACTTCATCTTGAAGTCATATTACATCTCATTTACATTTTCTTCAATTTCTGGCTCCGAATTAAAATTATCGTCATTTGTATTTTCTTCATCTCGACTTTCAGCCTTCCACTCTTTAGCATAATTAGAATCATCTAATGCCGATACATCTTTTCCTTGCTCATATTCCTTTTTCTTTTTGTTGAGAAGCTTGTTATTACACTGGTGTTTATTACACCGAGACCTCATGTTTATTACACCGAGACGTTCAACTTTGATAATTCCAATCTATTTCTTTTATCTGTGTGCACCTAATAAATCAATAAATAAGAATTGAAATTGAACTTATAAACTAAGTGACTTATTAATATATTATAAAACAATATAGTTCCACATACGCTTTCAAATGTGCTCCAATTTCTGTCACACCCCGATGAGCTAGTGGTCAATAAAAGAACTCGTTAGGTCATTGTTTTTAAATTAAGCACTCCATTTCCGGATAAAGTCCACCAACGCACTATTTAGAAAATATTCAAAATAATCAATAAATCAAGTATGCGATGCATATTATATTTTAAATATCTGTGTATTTGTTATAGAAGTGAAGATTACGTACCCGGATCAAATTTTTTCATGTCTTGAGAATATTTACTTGTCAAAGTTTCCCCCCTTGCTTAAACATTCAAAAATCTCCTTGTTGACAATTTGCATTTCTTTGTCGGGTTCGGGGTCGGCGAATTTCAACACAAGCAGAAAATCATCTATAGCCTTTGCCTTTTTCCTAGCGAATTTCAACACAAGCAAGAAAATCATCCATAGCCTTTGCCTTTTTCCTAGAGGGATTTATAATCTTATATAGGTAGTACGGGTTCAAGAAATAACCCGCCAAATATAGTGGAGTATTGAGTATCCCTCTTGATTTTTCTTCTATGATAGCTAGAACGGGGTTGTAATCAACCTCCACATTGTTGAATGCTTCTTTAATATCTTCTCGCGCTTTTAGTAACTCGCCGTATATAAAACTCATTGATGACTTCTTATCCCCATCGACAAGTCGGAGAACCTTGACTAAAGGCTCAAAAACCTTAAAAGACAACACTGGAAAAAAATTAAAAACCGAGTAAATTATAATTTAAATTTTAAAACATAAACTTTGACTACAACTAAAATTAGTAAGATACCTTCAAGCATAAGAGAATTCTAGTCCAAAAGTCCATGTTCAAAATGGTATATGTTAATTTTATCCCTTTATCTTTGTTGGACCATGTGTTTGCGCTCCAATCGTCAGTAAAGAACATGTGCCTCAACTTTTCTTTTTTCTCATATAAACTTTGTAGAGTGAGAAGAGCCGTGGCAAACCTAGTAACTCCCGGCCTAACGATTTCACCTAAATTTGTATATTTTCTCATTAGTGCCAAGACGGTTGTATGGGCATAGATGAATATAGTTAAACTCTTCGCTTTGCCAGTAAAACTTTTAAAGTAAGGTAGTTTCTCAATTCCCTCGAGCATGAGGTTTATCGCGTGAGTGGCACAAGAAGCCCAAAATATAGACGGTCTCTTATGTTTTATAAGATTCGCCGCAACCATATTATTTGTAGCATTGTTCGTCACTACTTGAACAACATATTGTGGGCCAATCTCTTCAATATGTTTGTCAACATGATCAAAAATATATTTCCCCGTATGCGAAGAGGCCGAGTCTTCCATTGAAGAAATAAAAGAGGTGCCCTCTAGGCAATTGACACATAAATTCATGACACTTCTCTTTCTATCGCTCCAAGTATCAGTCATCACCGAACACTCATTAAGGCTCCATTGGTCTTCTAGTCTTTTGAGATTACCTTTTGTTCATTCGACCTCTTTCTCTAACAAACTCTCCCTCAAAAGATGTTGAGTAGGAGGTCTAAATGACGTTCCATCCATTACCGTGGCTATACAAGCTTGAAAGAAAGTCTCGCTTGAGATCTAATTAAAAGGAATGCCATCCTCGTACACCTGCCGTGCCCAAATTTGATGAGTTTTTCTTTCTCTTTGTTTGTGTAATGTATCTTGATCACCCATTTGAACACTCTGTTGTGTACTAGTACTTACATCGGGATTTACCGCCCTATCAAATTGATCCATGGGTCTAAAACAGTTTGAATTCATTATCGGCACCGACAAATGTTCTAATTCTTCAACCTTTTTAGTACCGGAAAATGAAACTTGCAGCTCATTTACCACTTCATTTTCACGCTTTCTCTTTTGATCTTTATTTTTTCTTGAATCCTTAATAGCTTTCAAACATTTTGATTTAGCTTCAACGGTAGCCTTGAGACATAGCCTTACATATCCAGAAATACGGGCAATGTGTTATTTCAATCGACTGAAACCCTCGTAATTTGTTTACCGCATGGGATGCACTTCAAAATTCGCGTACTTTGTGGACTGATCATTACTCTATATTCCAAACTAATATCATTACTTTCAGGTTTCAAACTACCAGTGGTCGACGGGATAGAATTAGAAGCCATGGATGCTGAATAATAACCACTCTTCACACCTGCAAGCCAATCTCAAATTATTAACAACTACTCATGGGTCAAATTATTACATATCCTATTAGTGCAAAATTTCACCTGTATACATATTAGAACCTGTTTGTAGAAACTGTTCATATGTTATAGTTATGCAATTATGTTTCTCATAGCAAGTTTCAGTAGGAAGCCAAGTGTCATCATAGTTTTGGGAGGGGAAAGAAATCCATTTGTCTCTGAATGATCCTTTTTAAGCTGGTTTGCTCCCTAAACTTTATTACGTCAATCTAACCATAAGTTACCCATTTAAATGTGCTTGCACGTAAGTGTGATGCACATGGGAATAACTTCATGATGCTCTGTTTTTACCATGCAAAAACAGAGACCGAAGGGGAGGAGACCCAAATAGACAAAAGAATCAAACACATCTCATATTTTAGAAATTATAGGTTTGTGTTACAAACAAAACAAAACAAAAATTACACAAAAAAATTATCAAACAAAGTTACAAAGGTAAGAAAAGACAAGAGAAAAATATAGATAATTTCTTACCTGAGTTGCTGTGACCGAAGACGACCTGCGGCGACCGACATCGACCTGCAGCGACCGACAACTTGGTATGACCGGCGACCGGCGGTGAAGAACGGCAAAAAGGGAGATTTCAATGGAAGATGGAGGGTTTGACTTTCTGTTTCTCATTATGTGTATAAATTAAAGGGAAAACTTCACTTAACTCCCCTGAACTATACCCGATTTTTACTTAACTCCCCTGAGAGATAAAAGTGGTCTGTGAACCCCTTGAAGTTGCCAACTTTGGCACATCACCCCAACGGTGTTAATTTAGTGGTAATAATGCGAACACGTGAGCATCACGTGGGATTAATATTCTATTAAATGACAAATTTACCCTTGTATATATTGTCAACGACACTCCACACAACATCTTCCCTCACTCGACACTCTAAACTCACAACCTCGACAGCCTCTGTAACGAAGATGAGGACAGCCGCGTGGAGGGGAGGCTCTGTGGAAGAAAGGTTCTGAAGGAGTGGAAGGGAGGTTCTGAAGGAGTGGAAGGGAGGTTCTGTGGTAGAAGACGTGTGCCCGAGTCGTGTAATCAAGGGAGCAGATGACGAGCGAAAGGGAAGACTGTTTCTGTGGAGTTGAAGCACCGGTTCGAACTTCTTGGACGAGCGAAAATCCAGGTCGAAGGTTCTGTGGTTGCGGTAGATTCTCGGTAAGGGTTTGCAATTTTTTTATTTACTGGTTTGTTTCCAGTTGTGTCGATTTAGGGTTTTGTCGATTTAGGGTTTTGTATCATATTTATTGCATATTAATCATCATTGACAATACAATGATGTTTACAGGATTTAGGGTTTAATGTTTTCTTATAAATTAGGAATTCTAACTTGCTGATTGATTGAAGATTAATAAGTTATTACATGAATTCATTTGAATTCATTTGTTTGATGGTTTAGTTTTGAATATAGTTATGAATACAGTCTAATTTGGATATAGATTTGGTGAATAAGTAATGTGTATACTTTTGAATATTGTGATGAACATTGACATGAATATATAGTTGTCATTATAATTAAATAATCACAATTTGGTTGGTAATCAAATGAATTTTGTGTTATTTGATAGGAACATTTTAAATGCAAGTTTTTTAAGTGGGTAGACCCAGAAACTTTTCCTTTTGGAAAAAGAGTGATACCGGCATTATTGCGAAGGATTACAAGTCTAGAAAACACGGTGAAAATTGCTGATGAAGAGCTTGGACGTGTTCTGCACGAGAAAGCTACAAGTGAAACAAAATTTGCTACACGTGAATTGCAATTCGAGGAGAAAGAAAGACAGTACAAAGAAGAATTAAAGGGCTTGAAGAAAAGCAATGCTAGGTTGAAAATAGCAGTTGGCATTTTAGTTTGTGTATTGCATTATGTTATGTTTTGTAATAAGTGAATTATGTTGTTTGTATTGATGAATGTTGTGGAGTTAAAAAGTTTTATTTTCTCCTTTTGATTTAAATGATATCTTGGAATTATGTTGTTTGTATTGATGAATGTTGTGGAGTTAAAAAGTTTTCGTTTCTCCTTTTGAATTTGATCAAATGCTGAGCAGGAAAAAGGTTTACAATGTTGTGGAGAATGAACCAAAACAGTTCTGGAAATTGGCCATACATTTGGTAAAAATTTGGCATAATAAGGCAAAAAATTGGACGTATTCAGCCCAAATATGTGTACAACCTACTGAGCATATAAACCATAATCTTATAATTTTACCAACTCTAACATATAAATTTTTAGGGACAAAATACAAATATGTTAATTCCACACATATCCATCCACACACAAAAGTCATTTTGAGTGACTATCATCACACCAACCAAGTCATTTGAAATATACAAAAGTAAAGCAAACCTACAAAAGACATGGGCACAGTACAAGTCTGAAGAAAACAAACAAAAGTGGCCCAAACATCAAAACAGAAGTGGATTCTCTTCTATCCTATCCACTTTACACATTTATGTCTCAACTGCCCGTATCATTTGCTAGTTTGGAACCAGATCCAGAAGCTCCTCCATGACTCCCTCCTCTTGCAGTCCTTCCTCTACCTTCTCATCCTCTCTTTGCTCCCCCCTCCTCTTCCAATGAGATTATCTCCAACATCTCTTCTTAACCATCCTCCATTGTCCTACAAAAACCAGCAATAAAGTCAAGCTACACATATCCAATACACAAATATTTTAATATCTGCAAGTATATCCAGTACAAACCTCACAATTCATATCCAATTTAAAGTCAAGCTACACAGATCTGTCCTACAATATTTGCAGGTAAATAATACTAAATATATTTGCAGATTACAAATGTAAATAATATCTCTTCTTAACCAGCAAGGAATTATAGCAAACCAGCAAGGAATTATAGCAAACCAGCAAGAAGTTATAGAAAACCAGCAAGAAATTATATTTGCATATTATGAAACATATACCTGTGCAGCTTGTTGTGAAGCTTGCGAAGCTTGGAAAGAAGATTGTTGTGATGCTTGGAAAGAAGCTTGCTGTGAAGTTTGGACTGAGGCTTGATGTGCAGCTTGGTGTGCAGCCTTCCTTTGAAGTGCATCATTACGTTTCTGCAGAATTTCCTCGGATGTGCAAGTCTTCTTTGGTGGTGGTTCTTGTCTATCAACCCGATGACCGGTCATTCTCTTATCAACTCTAGCTTTCCTCTTCCTGTATATTTCAACAACCTCCTCTTGAGTAGGATCCCGTCTCGCCTTTTTAGTTTTGGATGTGGAGGCATCAACCGATTTTTTTTTAGGTTTTTTAGTTGAGGAACTCTGACCATGGAGTGCCGCTGAACAGCTGCGACTGTTGTGTCCTCGCTGGTTACATGAAGAGCATTTCACACCAGTAGTTCCCCTTGCAGCGTGATCCATTTGCAGTAGCTTCTCGCCAGCACTCGGCTTTCTTTTGATCTTCGGTCGGTCAGGTGGTTTCCAAACATTCGGAGGTGATATTCTTTGATAGCCAAGATCGTGAGGCCATTTATCCTTACTGTCAACAGGCTTGAGGAAATGCGAGTATACTGCCTTGTACGTGTCAACCAAGTACCATCTGTCGACGTAGTCCTATGGTGTATGCCTAATCAATGCCATAACTGCTATGCTATGTTGGCATGGAATCCCGTTTAACTGCCACTCCAAGCACTCGCAGGTCTTAGGATTTATGTCCACCATCCATGTTGATCCATACTCTAACACTTCGAATACATTGTCTCCACAAGTAATGACTCTGCAAAGGCCACTCGCTAGTTTGTTTTTTTCCACGATATCCTTAATCCTAGGGCAGATTTTCCCTGTCCATTTTTTGGCTTCCTCTGATTTTCTGCTTAGCAGTTCCATGAGTTGTCTCTTGTAGTCCTCAAGCAGCTCGTAAATTGGCTTCTCCCTAACTTCCAGTAACCATCGATTGAATGACTCACTCAAGTTATTCGTCTGTTCTGAGGACCTTGCTACATCCGTGTAGTAGGCCTTACACCATTGCTCTGGACCCTTCTCCTTCACCCATTCATATGCCTTAGGATTTTTGGCCTTGATTAGCTCCAAGTTCTCATCCAGCATGGTTTTTGATGTTGATCTCGCACAATCCCAAAGCATAAATTTCAGGTTTTCATCCCTGAACTTGGCATACAGGTTATTAGCCATATGTCGCATGCAAAAACGGTGCTCGACAGTTGGCAACCAGTCCTTAAATAATTGAACAAGGCCCTACATGTCATATTTAGAGCACGTAAATAAATTGGAAATGCCCAAAAAAATAGAACTGCTAAAAAAATAGATATGCTAAAAAAAATTACCTTCTGTTTGTCCGAGATGAAAACCCAATCTCGGTCTTCATGTGTCCCGTAGTCTTGGAATAACTGAGTTAGAAGCCAATGCCATGATTCTTTGTTCTCTTGACCAACTATTGCAATGGCCAATGGGTACATCCCATCGTTGCCATCCCTTCCTACAGCGGATAACAGATGCCCCCCATATCGGCCCTTCAAGTGACACCCATCTAGCCCCACATATGGCCTGATTCCTTCCATCAAGCCTTGCTTCTAAGCCGCAAATCCGATATACACTCGCATGAATCGGTGCTCGGCAGAATCGTCATATTGAACGACAGTCCTACTCCCTATGTTTCTCTTCTCGATCATCGCACAATAGGTTAGTAGGTGAGCATATTAGTCAGCCAAACTCCCTGAAATCATCTCTTTCGCCTTCTTTAATGCCCTATAAAGTTGCGAATGACTAGGGGTAATAGTGAACTTAGCTTGCACTAACTCTCGGAGTGTTTTAGCTTTCATCTTCCCCGCAATACGAATCTCTGGTAGGAACCTAGAAATTAAAAAAAAAATAAAAAAAACTAGAATATTTATGAAACTGATGTAAAAACTAGAATATATGATAATATATGAAGGGAATTATACCTAAAGGCAATAAAATCAGACGTTATCTGAGGATTTTGCAAAGCACGACCACAATTGTGCTCAGGCAACCATGTAACAATCTGCATCAACGAGCTATCTCCAATCTTCGAAGCATAACACCAGAAATAACAACATGGCACAAAGCACATGATGACTACTCTGTTGGGCTCATTCTTCACAAAATCATAGGCGAACCCTTTCTCTGCCGCGTAGCACTTGAACACTAAACGGAACACGGTCGGGTCCCAAAATGTCGAATATAATCCCAAGTCAACCTCCGTCATCTTCGAACTCATCTCCCAACATGGCCCACGGCTGAAGTCTGACTTCGACTTGGCATACAAATTTAGGATTTCATCATCCATGTCGTTATCACTCTCATTGTCGTCTTCACTGTTATGTCTTTCATTCACTTCTTCATCACTGCCCTCATGTACACCTTTAGCGTTAGGGTTATCTAGTTCTTCTTCAGAACTTGGTGAACTATCCTCAAC
Source organism: Geranium rotundifolium (assembly GCA_963920655.1). Classification (NCBI taxonomy): domain Eukaryota; kingdom Viridiplantae; phylum Streptophyta; class Magnoliopsida; order Geraniales; family Geraniaceae; genus Geranium; species Geranium rotundifolium. The sequence continues at coordinate 12,991,666 of OY987323.1, forward strand.
ATGGTAGTTTGGATCTTGCCTGGCGACTAACTCTTCACTCTCACCATCTGACTCAAACGACACATTCTTCATCCACTCAGGGATGTCATCACCCGTGGGAGCTTGTTCACCCCTAACATGACCTTCTTCACAACCCCCAACATCACCAACATCACCCCCAACAGCACCAACATCACCCCCAACAGCCCCATCAACACCTTCATCTGCATCAACATCAACAATTTCTTCAACAATATGCACCCTCATATTGTTGCCACTTTTTTTCTCCGCCTCTTCTTTAGTCAGATACACAAGTCTCTGTCTGTTTTTCTTAAGTGGCATACCCTCAACTCCATGCCACTCAAACCCGTCCTTAACATGAACAAGTTCCCCTGATGGTGTTAACATGCCTAATGGGGGAATACCATCAACAATGTATAGTTGAATACATTCATCAACATTATATGCATTCAACATTTCAAAGACCTCTGTGTCTTTCTGCAACTCATGGACAGTGAGGGAAGAAGCAAGTCCAGGGTTTGCCTAGAACATTTGGCTAGTGGGTTCATATCCTAGTTTCCCTACAACATCACCAAATAATTTACCCATACAAACCTCATCTTCTTGTATGCTAACCAATTCAACATTCCCACCTATGTGATAGCATTTGTGCCCTAGTCCAATTGGTATTAGCTTGTAAATGTCTATGTACAAATATCATCGTTTGTAATGTATAAATATAAACGGCTTTATATTACTTATGTGTTGAAGTAATATGTTAAGCATGATCTGATTTATGACCACTAAAGTAGTAGAACCATAAATCTGTACGGATCACACTTAACGAGTCCCTGGTCAACCTATGCTTCCTTAAAAGCGACCAGTATGAGGATGGTTCTTAATGACGTAGTTCTACTTGTCATAGGGATGTGGGATCCTGGAACCATATCATAGATATCATGAGGTGATTGATATCGGACGACCCGCTTTGAATAGTGTTTTCATAGATTAAGCCATAAACATATTCAAATGCGATAGCTTGTCACGACATCCTTAGACCAAGGAGTCTTTGTGATCACTATGCAATGAACGTACGGCTTTAACTTGCGCCAAACGCTTTCTGTAAAAGGATTGCTATAAAGGGCATGATTGGGTGGCGGAACGGGTTGCATGAGTGACACGAAAGACGGCTAAGGGATTTATCCCTCATACTACGGTATGGGAAAGATATCCGTTAGAAGGCCTCTTGATGGAGAATGAGTGAGAGAAAAAGCATGGCCATGCAAATGATACGGGTTATCATTTCTCAGCCATCTCGCATATCAAGTAACAATGATTGATTGAACAAGGGAGACGACTCTATGCCTTGAGATCAATCGGGATATCTAGAGATAACAGGATGGTGACTTGTACGCACAAAGGTTAAGTCGAATCATCGATCATCGTGCACCTTGGGTAATCATAATGTTTTACTAGAGACCACTTATGATGGATCGGGCAAGAGCGATCTTTTGCGCCGATCTGCCAACGGTGGCATGAGCCTAGAGGGTCACACACATACAAGACGGATAACTTGAGACAAGGAAACATTGATGTTTCTTGAGGAGTAATATATGGACAAAACAGGAGGTTTTGTGCCATAGGTTCGGTTTGAGAGAATAATTAGCGAATCGAGAAAAATTGAGTTTTTCGTCGATATCGCGTCGGACTTTGTTTGATAAGTAACGACAAAAGGGTCGGGCAACTTTTGGACATGGCATGAGACAACACGGGAGGGCCCATTGGGCTCGGCCCATGAAGCCTCATGGACGGCCCAATAAGGGCCCAACAAGACCTCTTGGCCGGCCCACATGGTGGGTCCATGTGTGGGGGCCACACAACACCATGCTTAGTTGGTGATTGTGGATTAAGAGGTGAGTGATTTAAGGGGTATGGGTTAAAGCACTTTTAAGCCCATACCAATCACTTTTAACCCATGCTTGTGAGTTGGATGATGAATTCAAATACTAGACATTAATTCATTAATCAAAAAAAATCACAAAAACTCACACACTCTCTCTCTCTTCTAGCTTGGCCGGCCACCCCCCTCCTCCTCTTCATCTTGCTCTCTTGTTCTTCATTTAATTGTTCTAGTAGGCAATTAAGTGAAGGATCAACAAGATCATCCTCTTGGTGTGGACTTGCTTTAGAGAAGAAGATCCGAACGTTCTTCTTTATCGATTCATACAAGACTTAAAGGTAAACATCTTGTGGAATAGATTTTGCTTTGGGATTTAATGGTTTAATGTTCTTGGACAAGGTTTGGAGTAGATTATCTTTTAATGCTTCCGCTATCTCGACGATCTAGAACGCTCCAAAACCCTACACTATGTACCCATTTTTTTCAGGTTCAGTAAAATTCCCCCCATGATACACCTCGAAGTGTCGATAGTCAGGTTCTGGTGTTGGCTTGCATACAAAGATGGGTTCTGATTCACACTGAAAATTACAGCAATACTAAAAACAGTAAACCATATGAACAAACCCTAATTCAAAAATCCTAAACCCAAACAGTACCAAAACTCAAACCCTAAACCCTAGGAACATGTATTAACAAATGAAATCACAAATTTTGAACCCTCAATACAATTTTCAACCAGAATCGAACAGGAAAATTCATCATACTACCCATAAAACATAAACCCTATTATTTTTGAATGAAAATATAACTTACATCTTCCATTACTAGACTTGTCGACGACAAATCTGATTTCCTCCTCAGCTCCACAACCACTGACGAGCTCGACCTCACTCCTTCTGACCTCAACCCTTCGACTTCTGTGTCTGAGAACGAACTGGAGAACGCGTGTAAATGTCATCATACGCGTCTAAACTTCACATATAAACGAGGGCAACATCGTCTTTTCACTCGGCTCTTAACACCGTTAGGGTGATGTGCCAAAGTTGGCAACTTCAAGGGGTTCACAAACCACTTTTATCTCTCAGGGGAGTTAAGTGAAAATCGGGAATAACTTTAAATGTGCTTGCACGTAAGTGTGATGCACATGGGAATAACTTCATGATGCTCTGTTTTTACCATGCAAAAACAGAGACTGAAGGGGAGGAGACCCAAATAGGCAAAAGAATCAAACACGGCTCATATTTTAGAAATTATAGGTTTGTGTTACAAACAAAACAAAACAAAAATTACACAAAAAAATTATCAAACAAAGTTACCAAGGTAAGAAAAGACAAGAGAAAAATATAGATAATTTCTTACCTGAGTTGCTGTGACCGAAGACGACCTGCGGCGACCGACATCGACCTGCAACGACCGACGACTTGGTATGACCGGCGACCGGCGGTGAAGAACGGCAAAAAGAGAGATTTCAATGGAAGATGGAGGGTTTGACTTTCTAATTCTCATTATGTGTATAAATTAAAACCTAAGTGTCAAACCGAATAAAATGTGTTGGACTGGAATAGACCGGAGTAGACCATAATTAATTGTATTAAACCAGAATTAATTGATTTGAATTGGAGTAAACCGAAACTAATTTGAAATTCTCCGGTTTGATCATAGTTGACCGGTAATTGACCGGTATTTGAGGCAATTTTAGCCGTATCGTCGCAGATATATGAAAATTTAGGCGATTTCACTGCGATCTCTCGATATCCATAACACTGTAATTGATCATTTCCATGTCGTTTCGTCTCTAACAACTCTTGATTTTGGCTCTTTTCTTCAATTGATTTTTTTTCCGTTTTAGTCCTTTCACCTTCTCACTTTGTTTTCTCTTTCTGTCCAATATAACTATTATATCTTATTTTATCATTCCCAAAATTTGAAGATGAATAGTCAATCGATTGAGTTTTGCATTCAGAAGCATAAATTCAACAATCCGCTGGACTAAAGAAACTCGAGTTTTTTATCATATTCATCTAAAATTCATTGACCTCTTTTTTGATACAAGTTATGTTGTTGAAATTGAATATGCCCAGAGGTCAGTCACGGGAACCTATAATTTTACCATCGATTGCCTCTTTTTTGAGATCAAAGCCGAGATTTTGGGTTTTCCGGTTCGTTCGTAACTTGAATTCAGTTTGAATATTCACTTGTTTTTATTTTATTCAGTTTCATTTTCAATCTTCCCTAGTAAAGTACTTATTTTCACTATTTCTAAATCTAAGTAATTTGGATTCCATCTGTAATTGAAATATTATTTATTGAAAGTTTTGAGGAAATTCTTTGACATTTTTACTTGAGTTTATATTTTCTTGTAATGAATTGGTGGTTTTCATGCTATTTATGTTCACCTTGGGAGAAGGTAATGAATAAAAATTTGGATCGTGTCTTATTCTAACCATAGAACTATTTGCTAAGATATATGGTTTACGATACAAATCTCCTTTAATTTGGTTATTTTGTTTCATTCTATTCTAATGTGATATCATTATATATGTTTTTTGTACAAGTTCTATTGTATGCTTACTTTTTGCCAGTTAATATTTTTGTGGGACAATTTCATTCAACACCCCATATCATAAACAGAATCTTATGTAATCCCTTTTAGAATCATTCTTATATGCACACCCTTATTTTCAGTATTATCTCATTTGGGCATTTTCTGTTAGCTTCCGTCCATCTCCATTTAAAATTAAAAAAAATTTCCAAACCTCACAATTTCTCTCTCTTCTTCCCCAACCATCTATTTTTTTCTTCCACTCTTCTATTTCTCCATCAATGAAGATCTAAATTAAGACCTCTCCATAACAAATCAAAACTAAAAAGATCTCTCTAATCACCTGAAAGACCATACACACCAAAACCACCACTTTTTAAACTAGCAAAACATGCCCTCGAAATAAAATTTAGTTTTAAAATGAAATTGAAAATAAACAAAAATAGCTATCACACAAGCCATTTTCCTAAGCTACTATTACTTTCTATGAAATACCTCGACCAGGGACTCCCCTGTCTTTGAGAACGCCTCAATTCAACCTTTCGAGCAAGCGTCTATGCTCGGTATATCGTTGTCTTCGATAGTCTTCGTGAATCTTCAATCACGTACACAATACCCTAATCGATCAAACACTCAATTCTCCTCGAATGATGTTTGTCGAGCACACAGTTCTTACCAAAGCATACAACCTCCCAACACGCTAGTCCAACACGCTTAGAAGCTCTGAATAATTTGTGCACAAAGAAACTCTAAGTTGCTATGTGGGAAGCTCATGTTTTTATAACAACTACACATGCCTATTCGGAGTTCTACTCCTAATAGGAAATCGCTTACCGCCTTTCAATTCTGGCAAGTTAGCGTTGTCGCCCTTCAATCTTACTTGATGACGTGTAATCTTCATAGCTGGAAGTTGCATGAACTCATCGTGACTTAATTCCCTTGGGCGCCACTTTTCTGTGAGTTAGATAGGAAAGCGCGACAATTTTCCTAATCCTGAGCGTATCATGTCATGCCAAATGTATTGCAACATGTTGGTCTGACATTTTACCATGCGTTAAAAAATATGTCAACACTAAACGTAGCAACATGGTGGATTTATAAGAACTCTTTCCCAGTGAGTTATTGGTCAAACCATCGCCGGGAACGAGTGTATATTTCTAAAATTAAAATTTTGAATGGTGGATTGATAAGAATTTTTCCCGATGAGTTGATGGTCAAAATCTCGCCGGGAAAGAGTTTATATTTCTCAAATCAAAAATTAAAATTTAGATGTATTGACAATATTTAAGATCATAACCAATGGAACAAAAATTTAGTATGTTATGTTATATGTGTTAAAATTTTAGATGGTTTGGAATTTGTTTGGTATGTATAATATCAGACGTTTGTTAACAACATTGAATGTAATTTGAGTCATCTCTGTCTAATCATGATCGATCACCCATGCTCTTGTGGTTTGATTGTAATGAAATTTATACTATATGACGTACATGTTATTTAGAACATATTGAACGGTTTGGATTTGATAATAATTATTTGCATCATTTGAACGTTTGATAATCAATGTGTTTAGGGTTTAGGATAGGGTTTACCTTCCTAAACCTTAAACTCACGCTTTTATTGGAAGTGGTTTATGTTGAAAATGATGTTTTAATCTGACCATATGGATGGGAGCGCACTCAATTTATATACTAGATGTGCCTAAATTTTAATCAATTTTGAGAGTGTATGGACATCGATAAAAAATTTAGTATTTTAATATATATCTTTCCCGGCGAGAGTTTGAGCAATATCTCGTCAGGTAAATGGCCATCACATGCTAGGTAAATAGTGATCAACACGTGACACCTTTCCCGGCGAGGGTTTGATCAAACACATACCGGGTAAGAAATTAGTAAATTATTATTATTTTAACCAATATTTAATATCATAACTAGTGGATCAAAAATTTAGTATGTTATGTTATATGTGTTAAAATTTTAGATAGTTTGGAATTTGTTTGGTATGTATATTATCTACGTTTGTTAACAACCGTTGAATGAAATTCAAGTCATCTCTGTCCAATCATGATCAATCACCTATCTTCCCGTGGTTTGATTGTAATGGAATTTGTACTATAGGACGTACATGTTATTTAGAACATATTGAACAGTTTGGATTTGATAAAAATTCATTCGAACATTCGATAATTAATGTGTTTAGGGTTTACCTTCCTAAACCTTAAACTCACGCTTTTACTGGAAGTGGTTTATTTTGAAAATGATATTTTAATCTGACCGTATGGATGGGAGCGCACTCGATTTATATACTACATGTGCCTAAATTTTAGTCAATTATGAGAACGTATGGACCTCGATCGAAAAATTAGTATTTTAATCTATATCTTTCCCGGCGAGGGTTTGAGCAATATCTCGCCGGGAAAGATATCTGTAAAATTTTATAAAAGCCAAAATTCTAACTCTAACCCCAATTGTCAACGATAAAAGTGTGAATATAAATTTCAATAAAAGTGTGAAAGAGTTCTTATAAATCCACCATTTAAAATTTAAATTTCAGAAATATAAACTCTTTCCCGACGAGGGTTTGACCAATAGGGAAAGAGTTCTTATAAATCCACCATTTAAATTTTAAATTTGAATTTTAGAATTATAAACTCTTTCTCGGTGAGTGTTTGAGCAATATCTCGCCGAAAATATACCCAGCGAGTTTCAAAATTCGCCGGAAGTTATGAACCTAACCGACGAGTTCAATATCTCGTCGGGATAGTGATATCTTTCCGAGCGAGTACTTTCAAACACTCGTTGGTTAGGTACTGTTCTCCAGTAGTGAGCATTACAATGCAAACCCTATACACTGCGCACAAAATGAGTCGAAAATAGCCCATTTTGCGTCGGTAATTAATAATGCGTCGGGATTGTACCGTTGAAAATACTTATAGTCGATCGACAAGATATTTGTGAATGTCCTGTAGGATCAAATTAAATACCTATATATTAAATTGATCCTGATAAGGCAGGTGTTTTTCTTATGTTTACTCTAATGATTTTACTAGACAAACTTTATGGTTTCTAGGAAAATTGTTGAAATTGTCTTACTGGTGATGGATTGAAGAATATTGTATTGATTATGTAATATGTATGTACATGGTACAGAGCAAATATACAGAAGATGAGATACTCATGGAATTTTATATCCGAAGTGCTAAGAGTGCTGCTGCCACCGGTTTCTGGTTCTTTTAGGGTTGACTTCACATTTGAAGGCTATACACCATTCCCAAAGGCTGGAAGGTATGTATTATATATGTACCCTTTTTTTGTTTAATATGGTATCCGAATTTTAATATAGTTAATATGGGATGTGAATTATCGACACAAGTTTAGAAGTATTGTCTTGTACGTGAAATGTTCGTGATTAGAAATATCGTACAGAATTATATTATTTATATGAATTGTTGTGAATTACAATTAAGAAAGGTCTTTCGTAGAAAATACAGATCAAACCAAACAGAGAAAAGAGATAATTATAGAAAATCATAACTTAAATAAGCCTAAACTATTACCCTATTTTAGTATAACATTTCGTTTGTTTGTCTCTTCTTGATGTGATTTCACTACTGCAGAACAGATCTTAGCCAGCGAGATTTTGGAAGAACTCGCTGATAGTAATTACACAATCTCAACGAGTATTTGAACTCGCCGTTTAGGTTCCACATTCCTAACGCATTTTAAAACTCGCTGGGAATAGAATATTATTACCAGTGAGATGTAAGCTAATTCTCGCCGGTTATGTGGTCAATGAGAAACCCAGATACACCAACGGGATAATTTATCTTGACCGTGAACGGTACTATTTTATTCCCAGTGAGATATTACTCAAAGACTCGCCAGGAAAGATTTAGTACCGTTGACGGTCAAATCACATCGTGAACGGTACTATTTTATTCCCGGCGAGATAATTCTCAAAGACTTGCCGGGAAAAAAATATTACCGTTCACGGTGTGATTTGACCGTCAACGATACTAAATCTTTCCCGGCGAGTCCTTGAACAATATCTCACTGGGAAAAGTTTCTGAAATTGTTTATAAAAGCAAGCACTTAGTGTTTATTTATTTATTGTTTTTTTTTGTGAAAGATAATTTAGAGCTTGCTAGAGATATAGATGAAGATTTCCTTGCACTCAAAATCGAAGATTATCAGGTTGGTATATATATTAATTATAGTTTTCGGTAGATAATATCATATGATGATACATGTATAATTATAGTTTTCGATAAATAATATCAAATGATATATGCATAATTATAGTTTTCGATAGACAATATGATCATATGATATATGCATAATTACATTTTGCGGTAGATAATATCAAATGGTATATATATAAATGAGTAATTTTGGCAAAACTTTATGGTATTTTGAGAGAATCGTTGGGAAATTTCAACCAATTAGATGGGTGGCGGTTTCACATTGTTCAACCTGTATAAATGTTGAATGCTATAAAAAAATCTCTGATTTGTCTAATTAATCGCTATTTCTTTTTGCTCAACAAACTTTATTGATCGAATTAAAAAGAGCTCTTAAGAAAGAAACACAAACAGGTTAAAACAACATAAAGCAAAAAAAACGAAACAAAGAACATAGAAACTTGGATTAAAAGAAGAAAGTAAAAGTAGAACTCAAATTAATCGCCAAACTAGTTCTTATTTAATCCTTTGCCATTGTCAATTAATCCCTTAGTTTGATTATGTCCGACTAATTCATAATGAGTCCTTAAAAGACTATCTCCGCCGAATTAGCGTTTTTTACCACATAATGCATATGATGGGTGAAATTTTGACGTGGTGAAACACCCTTAATACAAGCATTCTATAAATACTTGTAGAGGAACTTGTTTACAACACATCCAATTTGAGTTGAAGGTGTTTTGTAAGGTCAATTGGACTGGGCTCGAAACTTATTTGGGGAATATAAATAATTGATGGGCTGCACCTAAGTTTTGAACCATCCCCAACCATGTGACCCCCCATTTATTGGTTATATATTTCCTTTAAAATAATATAAGTCACCGTTTACTTTTAGTAAGATTAAGAATTATTGAAGCTATGCACATATATGGTTGTTTTCATTTGTTGTGATTATGTAGCATAAAGAGGGAAACAAATAGTGTGGAATGGTTGGCGTAAAAGGAAGGCTTTACCGGACGGCCGTGGCTGCTTGCTTGGATGGAGCTCTGAATGGTGGTTGGGAATAGAATATGCTCTCCACTTTATGCCTATATTACAAGGGCATCAAAAAATACCATACCATACCACCACTACTACTACTCCAAAACTAACACCTCAATGAGCTAAACATCAATATTGGCATCTTATGCATAAAAACACTACAAAACCTCATCCTTTAATATTCTCCTCCCTTTATTTACTTTTCCATAAATCAATGACTTAACTCTTTCTTTTACTTGCTACGTTCTAATACGAGAACATTTCACTTAACCCACTTGTAAAATACCACATTTTCACTTACCTCCACCATAAGATGAATTTAGCTTCTGAACACCCTGAAGTTGTCAAAAGTGACACTTAGACCCAACAATGTTAATTTTCTGACAAAAAGTCCAAAATGCCCTCCACTAACCATCAAATTTTCAAAATTTTACCATTCACCATCTCTCTCTCTCTCACTCTTTCTTCATTTCTGATTTTTTTTGCTCTCTTTTAGCCTCTTCCTCCCTCTTTCCACTTCCATTATCCCATTTATGTTCTTCCCATATCTCGATTTCGACCTAGTCGATAAAAATATATTGTTCGCCTGAATCACCGGAACGGCGCCGACCCATGTCGTTTTCCGTCCTGCTGCTCCCCGTAGCAGCGGTTCTTGCAGCCGGTGACAGCGCGGCGGCGGAGGAGGCTAAGGAAGCTTTCGATTTCAAGAATTACATGACCCAAAAAAACCGAATCGGTGAATCGAGCCTTCGACGCGTCGATCCCGATCAAGGACCTGGTGAAGATCCACGAGGCGATGCAGTACTCGCTACACGCCAGCGGGAAGCGAGTCCGGCTGGTGCTCTACCTCGCCGCGTGCGAGCTCGTCAACGGCGATGCCCGCCGCCATCGTGGTGGAGATGATCCACAAGATGTCTCTAATCCACGACGACCTCCCTTGCATGGACGACGACGACCTCCACCACAGCCACCACGCCTACGGTGAGGACGTCGCCCTCCTCGCCGGCGACACCCTCCTCTCCCTCGCCTTCCACCACTGTCGTCGAGCTGGCGAGATCCATCGGCTCTGACGGCCTCGTTGTCGGGCAAATCGTCGACATGGCCCCATTCCACCTCCACATCAAGCCATTATTCTTATGGAAGAGAATCAATAATCAGAAAAAAAATAAAAAAGAAGGGTAATTTTGACATTTTCACAAAAATAACAGCCACATGCTAGTCACGAGACAGAAAATTAACATCGTCGGGTCTAAGTGCCAATTTTGGCAACTTCAGAGTGTTTAAAAGCTAAATTCATCTTGTGGTAGAGGTAAATGAAAAAGTGGTATTCTACAGGTGGGCTAAGTGGAATTTCTCCTTCTAATATTTAAACAACTTCTTTTAAAACACTTGGATTGCATGAAGGAGAATTAAGTTTCTATGTCTCATGTAACCAAATCGATCCAAAATAAAACCAAACCAAAATTCATCGGTTTGGTTTATACAATGAGAATCGATAAAAATATCGAATAGATACGAAATCCAATTTATTTAAACAGGTGACTCATTTTAAGTTATCAATCCTTATTAATTGGGCCAAAAAACAAGTCAATTAATTAGTCAAAATCGGCCGAAAATTTGAGAATTTCCTGAAAATTGGTTCAAAGTAAATCCAACTGAAAACCGTTAAGTCAATTAATAAGTCAAAACGAACTAAAATGTGAGAATTTCATGAAATTTGGTTCATACAAACGAATCCAAAAATTGACATATTCACAATCAATCGGTTCAGTTTCAATTTTTATTTTCCTAAAATCGAATTGGTTCGGTCTGAAACTCAAACTCCTCCTCTCCCTACCGTTGTGGACAGCGCCACCTTGTCCCCATTAGAACCTCCCCGCCTCCCCCATGCTCAGCCAAACTTCCAAATCGCAAAGAATCAGTGAGGGTTTCATATCGGGAAAAACACCAAAGCTAAGAGGACATGGATGATGTTCAACAACCAAAGTACCAAGACGCACCATCTCCGGCGGAAGTCGCAGCTAGCGCCACCCTTGGCAGACGAAGAATCGGCTAAAGCCAAAGCGGTTGAGAATTTTGTGAGGTGTATTTTCAAATCTTGTTTGTTTTCTTATTGAGCAAGCTCCAAGTTTGCCGACGACTCTAGAGAAACCATAGGGAGGATTTCGGCGAGTTGCCAGTAAAGAGAAGATCTCGTCGGAACGTCGAGGGATCTATCAAACGACGTTGACGAATGAAGATGTTTGTGGAAAATTTGTAACTTATGAATTTTCCCACTCTTTATGTCTTTCTATTTTTCATTTTTTGGAAATTAAAACATTTTTATGGTTGATTACAACTAATTTTTTGAAAATTAAAACACTTTGATGTCACTTTCATTATTGTCTTGATGAATTTGAACAATACTAGCATCTGAATTTTTTGATGAATGTCGAGAACACTGCATTTATTTAAGAGTTCAATCATCAGATACATTAGTGTGGTTCAAATTAAAGACATTTTGGTCGTTTTGCATTCAAACAAGTTGAAAAATAAATGGAATGCAGTTGAGTGAGAAAAAAAATCTCCACGAACCTTTAGAAAAACAAAAAACAACAGTAGGTAGGTGGGAAATTTGTAGTCAGAAGTAATTATGTGAGATCATCTTTTGTACTCATAAGCAATTCCGATAGTAACTCATTGATTAATTAATTGGGCAAAGTCTCTTACCGCCCCTTAATTTTAGCTCAATCTCATTTAACTAACCTTAACTAAAAACATGTTTTTTATGCCCCACCCCACCTAGGTTTCCAAATTTGCATTTTACCCCTCTTTGTGAACTTTTTCTTAAAAAAATCAATTATCTGTTTGGGAAAAATTGTATTAGAATTTTTAAAATAAATAGATAAAAGTGAGTTTTAACTTATTTTTTCTAAATTTTTGTAAAATATAAAGAGTGAAAAACTATGTTAGTGTTAAACTTTTTCTTAAAATTTTTTTTATAAACAAAATTATAAAAATAAAAAACTGATGTTTAATAATATATTTTAAAAAAATTAATGCTAACATGATTTTGTATTCCTTATTATTTACAAAAAAATAATTTCAAAATAAATTTATTTATTTTTAATTTTTAATAAAAGCACATTTTCGTGATTTCTCAGAAAGTTAACATAAATTTTTTTTAAAAAAGTAACGTGAAGTGTAATTTATAACTTAAGAACGTAAGAATATGTTTTTAGTTTAGTGAAGTTAAGTGAAAATGAGATATATCTACGAGAAGGTAAGCAGACATTTTTTTATAATGAATTATGTTCAAAAGATGTGCAAGTAGCTTATCAATGGGCAAAGGCTGCAAGAATTTCTTGGATGTTACAAATGCTTGCAAAGTATAATAACATTTAATAATTTAAACAAAATTTGCTAATTTCCCAACATCTTGTCCGTCACTTTAAGAAAAATATACATGTAATATTTAGTTAAGAATATATATTGTGTTGTCACAATGTTGTCACTGTGGGTAATGTGAAAGTTAAGCTAAAAACATTGCGTTAAGGCAGTTATTAAGGAGGACACCGAAAGATCTGACGACACCATGTTCGGTCCCAGTAACGTGTCCGTATCTGATCTTGCAAGTTTCATTCTCGCATTCAATTCAACGCTAATAATCTATATATATATTTGCTTCCTTTCAGAGTGCAAGTCACCCATCATCAATGAGCTTATCTGTCAAATAATTGCAACTATTGGTGTTCCAGTTTTGAAGGTATTTGCATGTTCTTCTTCCATCTTCCTCGTTGTGCTCTGCTCCTACCTTTGCTTGATCTCTCTGCAATTTGTTCATTATTGATGTTTTGTGGAACAACCCTTTGCCAAATGATGACATAGACACATACCCAATTGAGGAAAATAACCCTAACTCCAATTTCATGAACCCATAATCCCTTTCACTGAAGCTGCTGAAAATCTTGGTATTTTGTTCTTTTGTATTTGTTGCATTTGTGGGTTTTATTGTGTTTCTAGTATAGAATGTGGAAGATAACTTGTGTGGGTCAATCCAAGGATTTGTTGTTATATTTCAATGGGGATGGGTTGAGGGAGAAGAATCTAGTGCATCTTACAAAGCTGCTTGTTGCTATGGTGCTTCACTTTTGGTCCTTCACAAATTGTACCATATCTATTCTTTTGTGCATATATATATATGATCGAAACTCTAGAAAGTTGCTGGCCCCGTTAAATAGGGGGAGGATTCCCAATTTCAATTTCAAATGACATTTTGGGTTCCTTTGACAAATAGGGTTTTTTTTGTTGCAGTAACAAAAAAGTTTAGGGATTAGAACTAGTAATATGAATATGATGCTTATTATACCAAGTTCCTGCCATCTCTCCCACAGCCTTTGCTTATATATTTTTTTCCTGTCTAGCTGCAGGCGAGAAATGGGGTTTCAGCTCCTCGGAGAAATTCTTGATGAGGTACCATACCTTGAGTAATCATGTTTTCAGTTTGAATTGTTGAGGATATGGAGCTTAAGAACTTGGTCCACCCATTTGTTCCGTTCTAATTTGTTGAACTTTGAATTGTACCCAACTTTTGATTTTGATGTTCCAGATTACATAGCAGGCAAACTTTTATGTGTATGTACTTTGGTTGACTGGTAGCTGATGTATCTCTTAATTTTTGTCATGTACTAAACAGGACAAGGATGATCGCATTACCGAACTACCAGATGGCGTCTTGTCTTCTGTGTTATCGTATTTGACGGCAAGAGATGCAGCCAAGACAAGTATATTGTCAAGGAGGTGGAGACATCTCTATGCATCCTTACCAAGCCTCCACTTTGATAGTTGTACCATGTTTGCAATACCTAAAGATAAAATACGTAGTTGCCAAGAGCATAGTCATAGGTTTGTTAATGAAGTAGATAAGACCTTGGACCATTATTTAGGTCCCACTGTTACTTCCTTGAGAATTGCTTTTGGTTTCAAAGTAGAGTTTGCTACAAATATTGACCGGTGGATAAGTGTCGCTGCCAAAATGGGTGTTGGAAAGCTTGATGTCGACTTGGTTGGCTTCGATCTGGACATAAATCATGTCAGGAAGTACAGATATAACGAGCTTTACGTTTTCCCCCTTAAGCTTCTCTCTGAAACGTGCAAAATAAATTATTTGCATTTACACTCGTGCATTCTAGGATTAGACTTCAACACCCGAATCAACTCAGTGACAGCTCTAGATTTAGATTCGGTAATTCTGGACCAAAGAGACATGAGATGCATATTTTCTAGTTGTGTGAACCTTAAGTGGTTAAGATTAAGGAGGTGTCGGCTTCCTAATGACTTATTCATCCGCGGCCCATCCATACCTCTCAAGTATTGCATGGTAGACCACTGTGTTGGAGTGAAAGAGATTGTGCTTGGTGCACTCAACCTAACCACTTTTGAGTTTTATGATCTGACCATTGCAAAATTTTGCATTGGCAATGTTCCCAAGTTGAAGAGAGTCAGTCTCAGTGTACAATGCTCGAGTAGCCTTCCCCGTGTTTTAAATAAACTTGAAAGAGATGTCCCACAGCTCACGAGCTTATCGGTACTGATATCTGCCACTGTGGTGAGCTGTGAACTCTTACCTCCTTTTTATTGCTGATTTATGTCCTTATAAAACCCATATTAGTTGTTTCAATTATATTCTGTTTGTGCCATTTTAGATGCAATGCATGCCTACAAACATGGCCTCGTTGAGAAATGTTAAGCATATGGATATCTTTCTCAATCTCGACGCTCAGTGTAATCTTATGAAGATCATTCCTGTCCTAAGTGCCTTTCCCCTTCTACAGAAAATCCGTTTGATGGTAAGTTGATGTCAATTTAAGGACTAGTCTCTCCTTTTCTCATTCACAGGCTCGGAGAAACATTTGATGAGATATTATTCCTCGTGATGTAGTTTCGCCTGGAGTTTATGCATAAAAATAAATATTTTTTACCCATGCATAGGCTTGTTTAATTATAAGCAAATATAATATAGTAATGCAATGACAAATGACTAGCCCGAATTGCTCCTGGTGAGGATTGAACTCACGACCTTTCGCTTACGAAGCGAACGCACTACCACTATGCTACAGAAGCTGATATAAACTTGTATGAATATGTTTGATTTTGTAATTGCTTGCTAGGCATGGTTGTGGTTTTATCTATTTGCTGATGTTTGTCTCTATAATTTGATTAATGATTATTATGTGAAAAGCAACTGACATTAAGTTGTGCTTTTCTGTTACTTAAATCTGATCAAAATGATTTAACATTTACATATCTTGCATATTGGTTTCTATAAATAACTGACAGTAATCTTTACTGTGGTTCTCAGATGTCACAAGCTCCAGAAAATGGAGAAGTGGAGACGTCTGATTACTGCCATAATCATATGCAACTGAAAGAAATCGAGATTCGGGGATTTGATGGCACTTCAAAGCAGATTTCATTTGCTAAACATTTGCTGCAAATTGCTGTTGTTGTCGAGCTCGTCATTATTGACCCGCATTATGAGTTTTTTGTGGGAGATGGCAAGTGGGTGCACGGTGGAAATCCCTGGGACAAAGAGAAACGCAAGTTAGTCCGCAAGGAACTAGCAGGATCAGTATGCTCTGAAACAACTGCACAAGTGATCATTCTATGATTTACACGACAGAGGCTCTGGTCGTCGATCAACCAATGGGAATTAATGTGATAGCCATTGTAAAATGCTTGCTAAGTGCAATTGTAGACATTGTATGCTACCAGAAGAGAGTAATGATGTGAATACAAATGTTCAGTGAAATTTGTTTTGAAAATCTGTCACTGTAACTTGAATCATAAGTAAGTTCTTTCCAAAGATCCATATACTTTCAACTGATACACATTGAGCCATCAGCATCAAGAACTGCAAATAGAAGATTAATAAATTAAGCTTAGTTTGTGTTTTTATTATATAAAACCACAAGAATTGATCAATTTCTGAAGTTGGTGAAAATCAGTTGCTTGACCTACAAGTAAGTTACTATCATCAACAGGTGAGCTGAAACTGGATCATCATCTATTATTAACTGAACAACAACAACAAAAGAAAAATACTTAAAAAGTCACAAAACCGTTTCCCTTCTTTTGTCCAAATTGGAACCCAAAAGGAGATAAGGAAGATACTTCCACCAAATTTGGTGATCTACAAGCTTTCAAATTCCAACTCTCTTGACAAAATAGACCTATTTCACAATGCGACTTTGCCCAAGAGCGTTTTGTGCTGAAATAAGCCCCTACCGCATGGTACATTTCCCATAAGCTCGCTCGACAAACTCTACATCTTCACGTTTATTTCTCTGCCAAAATCTCTGTTTCTACAAACAAGTGTCATATAAAGTTGTCTTCTCGTGACGGCAAAAATAAAATCCAAAGCTGAGAGCTCAAAAACTTATGTTTACCTGCTTTATTACAGAATTTACAGGTTGCCGTCAAACTATTCAACCTAAAGATCACAGGAGAAGTTAGATGAAGATAGGAAGGATCATCATTATGACAAGGAGAAATGAAACATGTATGCAAGCATAGCAACAGCAATACCAGTAGATTATTTCTTGAGAGTGTTGCTGGAGAGGACTTTCTTCCCGTATGGGCTGGTCCGAAGCAAAGGAACAAGAGGCCTTATAGCATCAACCAATGCAGCTTGAAGAGCTCCCTACTCAAACAAACAAGACAAACATAACGTGTCAGCCTATATCACAATATCATCCACTAAATGTGTCTCCAACCGGAAAGCTTAACCTGATATGTCAAGCAGCCTTGAACTCGCGCTTTCAATGGGAATACTTCAGCAAGATGTATCGTTCAGACACTTGATTTTATTTTTTCAAAAACAGTTTAAACCGACAAAATAGAAAATATGAAGACAGCTGATTTGTTGACAACCAAAACATATTTCATCAAATTGAAGTCAATAAAAAGAAAATTAGAAGACAATATTATTTCTAGATTATTTATGACAAAGATCTCGTGCTAGAGCTGTGCGGGCTTATGAATGCTGGAGCGAGTTTAAAAAAAAAACCAAAAGTGCTATAGAGAGCCATGTATTAACTGACCTTTGACAAATTCAATGCTGCTTGGATAACATAATTGCCGTAGGGGTCTTGCATGATGTGATCCAATCGAGGATTACCGATCAGCTCTCGAATAATACGAGCACGGCGTTCTTCACCAGCACATTTCAGGCATTTCTCCACTACATTACTACTATATTTCTGCACAGACAAGTCCCCATAATTACCCTCCAACTGATCAAGAATATCCACTGTTGCCCATGGAAGACGTAGGTCAAACACAAATTGCACAACATAGTTCCTGGATACCACAAGTTTTGCATTGTGAATATTTATATACAGAGGTGTTTGAATGCTAAATTAAAGCACATCTTAAGAGAAAGTTGAGGATAAAGCAAATTACCCATATGGATCTTGGGAAAGGACTAGAGCATTAGCATTGATCTCACAGATTAGACGACGTCTATGTTCACCATCTGAATGGCTAAGGCATTTCTGAAGCACGCAACAGCCATGCCGGTCTGTTGCAAGCTCAACACAATTGGCACTTGCAGCTTCAAAGAGGAACTGTAAGAGAAACCATTACCAGAGTTTCAACATGATGCAAACACCTATATTGATACATTATATGCATTTGACCTTTATAATGACAATTAATTATTTTGGAGGATGTAGAGCCAAAAGAAGTAGGCCTTATGGATAAAAAAAAGAATTCAGAACACTAAAGGTTGCATACATGATACATGTATAGAATTCTAAGAGCTAGCTACATGGTGAAGGATAAAAAGTACTTTGAAGAATTTTATGTACATGGTTCAAAACGATAATCCAGAATGACGAGAGCCTACAAGGTCTTCAAATGCAATACGGTACTAATACCATGCTACAGAAGTACAAAGTTCTGTTTCTAATGCATGTCCAAGATTTATAAGCACTAGACACCTATAAGCATATTGTATAATTCATTGCTTTAAAAATATAAACTTCTAATCCCAGATAATGAACGACAAATATGTACGCTTTTTGCAGTCCTTTTAAAGATATCTAAATCAGCACAGATCCCTTTCAACTGAGTTTACATTAGATGAGTGCTAATATCTGTGTTACATCTCTCTTACGTTTCCCTTAACAGAGTTTGTTTCCCGTGCAATAATATATTACATGTGATCTTGGAAATGCAAACTTTTCAGAAAATCTTCCCTTACCTCGCTATATTCAGGCATTAAGTAGAGCAAGCAGCGCTGAGCAACATGGTTACCATTGGGATTCTTCATCAAAGGAACTATATCAGGCCTCAGTGAAGAAACAACCATGGAAACTTGCTCCGGAGTCTTAAGTGTTTCAATGACCTTCTGGACAGCTCGAGTCCTGAGTTAGGAAAAATAACTCAGTGATTAATTGAAAATCTCAGGTGATAACAGTACAATGTAACATATCTATAAATAGGTACAGGCAAAGTAAATGTTACTCTGCAGATTGACACCCCATTTTTTATATAAAATTAGCTGATAAAATAAATATACATCACACAGAGAAACAGAGTTCAAACCCATGTATGTCACAAGAAATGCGAACAAGGATGCCAGGCTTTCTAGTGACTGCACGTAGCATTTGCTTTTGTTGATCCTCATTACACACTTCAAGAAGCTTTTGGACTAGATAGTTTCCAAATGGATCAGTCATGAGCTGAGCAATGTGATCAATTATCTCAAGAAAAATCTTCTCAAGGTCTTTAGGGGTACCCTCCGAGAATTTTCTTTGTAAGAAGCGGCAACCATGTTGATCCTTTGCCAGGAGCAAAATTTTACCAGCGACTTCATCCACAGAATTATACTTCTGAAATGGTGACCTCAGATCAATACTCTTAAGATTTGGAGTGTCAGGAGATGGACCCCAAGGACTTGTAGCACCTGCTTGGAAGTATCCAACATTTGAAGGGGATAAACAGTGGCGGAAACTACCATTTGAGAGAGGTTTAGCATTTTGGTTGATATTATTGAGTGACTCATGTCCTCCAACAGAGCTGAACTTCACAGTTTTCAGCGTGTTCAATCCGTGTGATCTAGTCAGAATCTTTTCAGGAAAACTATGTCTTCCCGCCTTGTCAGAAACTTGCACAGCGTTGAAATTTCTGGATGAAAGAGGCGGATTTGATTGGCTTAAACTCCTTGGAAATGCATAGTTGGTCCATAACAGCTCTTGGTTAGATTGCTGAGAGAGGGGCATCTCGAAATGAGGTTGTCTAGGATTCCGGCTGAGTAGCCTGGTTGGGACATTTCCATTGGCTTGCACGGGATTCTGCCCATCCAACTGCAGAAGCTGCTGCAGCCACAAGTAGTGCTGATGCATTCCTATTTGAGACTGTTCAGAATGTAGGTAAGGGAGTGTAGATTGGGGGTCCACGTAGTACTGCTGATCAGACATCAACGGGAACTCCGCGCCACCAACAGGCATGTCAGAAAGGTACCGATAACCTTGCATCCCATGAGCTAGTGGCAAAGCCGCAGAGTAATTTTCAATTGGGTGGCTATATCCAATTTGTCGATTCTTGAGCTCCTGACCGTCAAGTTTAGGCACAACCATAACCCGAGCATGAGCATCCATATTGAGATCTGGTTTCTTTAAGCTGCCTGGGAACTGACCATCCATTAAAATACTGTGATTCAACAACGACTTATAGTTCGACAAGGAAGCGTCATTGTAGCTCAATTCTGCAAATGCAGATGTCAAGCATTGGGTGTTGGTAAGATCTGATTCCTCACATTGAACCCTCTTGATGGGTGACTGCTGAATCTTCCGTGGAGACATTTTTCCCTCGCTCAAACTCCCGTTATTATGAATTCCAAAGTTATCATCCAAAGACACCCTTTTTGGTCCAGCTTCTTCAGAATGTTGGTTCCCCGAAGTTGCATTTGGTATCTCACAAAGAAGCTTCTCAAACTCATCAAACTCAATCTCCTTCCTACTTTCTTCCATGCTATCACACTATACAGAAAATCCCTTCTAAAAACAAGTAGCTGAATGCAGTAAAACCCTTCAATGAAACAGATTGAACATAGTAAGCAATCAACAAAATAACCATAAATTCAAAAATATCAAGCTGACTCCACTCACACTCCATGCTGAACAATTGCTTTGCAATTTATAAGCTACATAGAAGTCCACAAACCAGTGAAAGCCCTATGAGCCAGTCATTAAACCTAGTAAATTATTAGATTACAAAACATATGAAAAGAAACTATGTACGTTCCTTTTGTCTTCAAATAAGACAGTAAACACACTGACACTGTAATGGAATCACGAGCTCATCACCATTATCTCCCAACCCAGAAATTACATTATTTATTCAAAACATCTGCAACAATTAATAGCTGCAAGGTCACATCTCAGCTTTTGGGACAAGCAAAATCAATCAAACCTAAATATCACCCAACACATTAATATGAATACCAGACCTCTCGTAGTGACATGCCAATCAATAGACAAATCTGGTTCTGAGAACAAACAATTCCCACAAATCCAAACCAAAATGTAGCAAAAACCCAGAAAATCCTGATCGTCAAAAACCAAAATTGAAGATAAAAAAAATCCGATCTTCCACGAAAAATGCAGTACAAAACAGCAACCACCATCACAATCGCCGAGAACAAACAATGTAGAACAATAAAAAGGAAGCGAGAAAGGAAAAACCCAATACATACCACTACACAGAAGCTCAACCGAACATACCCAGTTGGAATCAGATACAATACACTTGTTTTAGAGGACCCAATCGAGTAAAGGAGCAAACTTTTGTTTCGGTTCAGAGCGAGGAATTGTGAAATGTAAAGAGACTCTGCGGGGAAGGTGAGGAACAGAGGGTGCGTGATGATGAAGAAGAAGAAGAGGTTTTCAAAAAGAGACTGAAGAGACAGTTTAGAGAGAGAAAGAGAGTGGCATTGGCATTACATAGAAACAAGAAAAATGAAAACTACAAAAGCCAAAGCCAAAAACCCAAATTTTACATTATAAACCATACAACAACACATATGTTCATCATCATATAGGTATCATCCATGCATGGATTGTGGAACGCTTCCTTTTCTTTTGTTTTGTTTGCTGTTTTTTGTTACCAATTTCTTTTTCTTTAATAAAGTTCACATATCTATAATATTATTAGTTTTTCTTTATTAAACTCACATTTCATGACCCATCTTGTGTCCTTAGTTACACTCATGCTTTTGGTAGTTTGTGCTGGCAAGTGTCACATACAGTGTGGCCAAAGTTTAATGTTAGTAACTTCATTGCACCATTGTTATATTTTTGGAAATGAGATAAATTGGCATGCTAAAAAATAATTGTGATTAAATCACCTTAGATACTGATAAAGATAAATAGAGGTTTTGAACTGCTATTATCAAGAAAAGATAAAGATGGAATTGAATGTATAGATTAGAATTTTATAATTTAAAGTCCATAGTTTGTATAAATTTAATTAATTAGTAGGAAGAAAATTAAATTTAAAGAGTGGCCAAATCAGATTTTAATAGGATATTAAAGAAAGGGTCCACCATCAACGGTTGGAGCAAACTGGTGGCGGGGACTTCGGATCAGTAAACCAAACTGTGTAACTGAAATTTACACATGTTTTCTTTTAAATTTAATAATATAATATGTTTTGTGATTTTTGTCCGCTCCGAATATTTTATGATGAAATTAGTACTAGTAGGGCTGTAAACGAGCCGAGCTTTTAACGAGCCGCTCGAGCTCGGCTCGTTAAATATTCGGTTCGGGCTCGTTATAATCGAGCTCGAGCCGAATTCGAGTTCGAGATTGGGCTCGTTTAATAAACGAGCCGAGCTCGAGCCTAACCTTTTAAGGTTCGATAGGTTCGCGAGCCGACTCGTTTAATATTTATTGAATTATATATTTTTATTAATATATTTATAATAGAATTATATATTTATAAAATACTTATAATATAATTAGACAAGTCGAACTAATTTCAAGTTGGCTCGTTTATTATTTAATGAATTATTTATCATTTATTTAATTTTTAATTAATATTTATATTTAAATTTAAGGGAACCAAATTGAGTCGAGCCGAGCCGAGCTCGAGCTCGAGCTCGTCTATTTTATTTCGAGCCGAACTCGAGCTTAGTTATATAAGCTCGTTCGAGCCCGAGCCGAGCTCGAGCCGAACACTTTTTTCACGAGCCGAGCCGAGCCCTGTCAAAATGAGGCTCGGCTCGGCTTGTTTACACCCCTAATTAGTAGGGTGTGAAATATAATGAGCAAGTTGTGAATTGGAGAAGAGGAATCCACATATGATCAAGCCCAACCATCTTAGGCCCAGCCATTCTTGGTACTCAAATGCCTCACTCATCCAAGGCTTATACCACTTCGGCAAAAAGAGAAGTAGGCGACGTGAGATTAAGATGAACACACTCGGGAGATATTTCGCAAAACTGTACCTGCACGAAACTCACCAACTCTCATTCGAGTTCGTGGAGACCTCTCATCCCTGCAGTTTAAGGGCGTATTCCAACTATATATCCTTACTACCATCTGCTAGCCCAACTTTGCTTCAAAGCCGCCGGTCTAGCCCGCCGAAACCCTAGCCACGCGCCCCATGAAGTCGTCCACCAAGATTGCTTGGTGGCCAATCAATGCCTCCTCACCATGATTTATTTTTGTTGCGCAATGCAATTAGGGAAAAGAAAAGAGTCTAGATTCGTTCGACTTAGCCTCCAAGCTAACTTTCTAGAACATAGAAATGTTGTACAGATTTTATTTTCTTTTTATATTATATCTCTTGTATATTATTAGTGTATATAGGGGTTCTTTACACCATTGTAAGGCATCGAAAGTAAGTCAATAGACATGTTCGGTCACCCTGTCGATGCGATTCGACTTGCTAGAAGTACGATTCCCGACCAAAAAATATTTTGGACCGTCGGCCCTTACACAAATTTTATATACACACTCTCCAAGAACATACCAAGAACCCGGAAGTCCTCCCCTCCAAATCGCCCGACCGGTCCGGACGTATTTCCCCAAACCAGCCGCGCTTCTCTCTCCCTCTCTTGTCGATCCAGCCACACACGCTCCCAAACAGTCAAGCTCGATCCGATTGTAGCTCATCAAATAACTATAATTGATCATCTATCCTCACCGACATACTGAGACCCCGGAAGTCCGTCTCCTCTAAGGTTAGCTTAGGCGCGTTCGAACTTCTAATGTTCCGTCCTAAACGCCTCACGACCACGAATCTAGAGTCATATCTCTTAGGTCGTGACACTTGGTACTCAAATGGGTTTATACCTGTTGATTTGGGAAATATCTAAAATTCAATGTTCTAATATAACCACTAGGTGTAGGGGTGTTCAAAATTGCCCAACAGACTGTCCCACATGATAATTCGTTGTCTATGACCTGATTTCGACCAACCTAATGGTTGTAGATCAAAATAATTCCACCCGCAATGAAAATAGGTGGAACATAGGTAGAAGAGGTGTCACTCATGGGGAAAACCCGTACCTACTGGCAATCAATATACATGAAACCTAGCACATCTCATGTGACATAACCCACTTTCGGTTTGAGGACTAATGGAAGATATGTTTTTATAAACGACAAAATCGAGTCTGATTTCTTCGATGTGTGACTTTTTTATTAAGCACGAAGTTATCTCATAGATGTGCTTCCTCTGGAGTTGTTGGTATCGTTTCATCTTTCAATTTTTGTAGTCCATTTTGCATCACACATGTCTTTCTTGTCCACCCAAGTATCACGACACAAACCTACTCACTCATATTCATATGTTCTCTCTCTCGTATTGAATTTGAATCATTCTTTCATATTTTTCCTCCTCTTCACTTTCTGATGTGGGTGCATCAATATTATGTTTAACATGATATTTTGATCCCGTTAAAGGTTTATTTTTCCCTCTTATATAGTATTTTTCCTATCGTAATGTTACATATGTCTTCACAGTGATTCGAGTGTGCATGTACAGGTTCAAGCCAAAAATGGGCTAAAGGAGGAGTTTCCTAGAAGCATAGCAGAAAATACACCATGTAATGTTACATATGTCTTCAAAGTGATTCGAGTGTGCATGTACAGGTTCAACCCAAAGAGCCAAGGCGTGTCATCGGGACACGTGGTCCTGAAGACTAGAAGCAAAAAGCGGAAAATTGAACAGAAATCGGTAAAGAAAATTCCCTAGCAAAGCTGAAACTTACGAGTGGCGCATATGTCTCTTCTGAAGTTTCAGACCCATAATAATGGAATTTGAAGATCTACAACTTTGAAGGAGGAAGTTTTGACAAATTCCAACTTTAGGTCATGTTTCGACATAAATGTCACGGTTGTGACATCAAACCGTGACATGACTCCATGACATCTTTTCTTCACACGCATGAACCTCAAGTCAGCAACCCATGTCACGCCCTGGCATGTCATGGCGTGACATGACCTGTGACATGGGTTTGGCCAGTTCTATATAAATCGCATAAATCACAAGTTTTGGAGATTCGATCTTTAGGGTTTCTTAAATAGAGAGTTGCGGTGTGAGATGTTGAAAGGATGTTCGAGGTTTTGAGAGGAGATCGAACACTTGTTGAAGACGGATCTTGAGGGAAGGGATCGAAGGCCTCGAAGATCAAGTCACGAATCGAAGAGAAATCGGCCGAATTGACAGAATTCGACTCCTCCGGATTATGGTTTAGTCATTATTTCCTTTTTCTCATAAATTTTGAACTTGTAATTGAATGCTATTTGATTTTTGCACCATGATTATTGGCTAAATTCGATAATCATTGTTTGCTAGGGTTTTAATACATGGATTTTGAGATTAATTGTTAAAGTATTGATTTTAATGTATATGTGCTTGTGATTCTAGTATTATATGATTGTATTGTTGCTGACAAGTGATTTATAATCAATATGATGTTGTAATTCAAATTTTGAGAGGATCAGTGGATAACTGACAAGTAGAATTACATTGGCTCGATTTGGACCCTTATCCCATTATTATTATTTGATTCCAAAGTTGGGGTGTCAGTATTTCGAGATGATATCGAATGAAAAATGGTACCTGGTCGCCGTCTACGGGGAAATCAGTATCGGAGCCGACACAGAGTTCCAACGCCTTGACGCTGCCGAACTTGGGAAGCTCCGATAGAACAGAGTGTGCGGTTGTGGCTAAAAGAGTAGAGTGCGAGAAGAGGAATGAGCAATCAGTGGAGATGCTGGATAGGGGAGATTGAGAACAAAGCGAAAATACAATAATACCCCCGTGTAAATGGTAAAAGACCAATTTCGCGCGTAAATGGTAAAAGACCAAACGAAATTGCAAGTTCAACTTATTTACGCGTCCATGCCATCACGTCAATTTTTGCCTTTGTTCATCTTATTGTATGCCTGACATCTGTTCTTATTTTCCTATTTGAATATAAGTTTTTAGTGGAATATCTCACTATTTTTAATGATATTAATTTACTTCAATTCCATTTTTAATGATGGGACAAAATATTTATTGGGGTCAAATGGTCAATTACAGTATTTACTCTTGTAAAATGTTTAGTAACAAATAATATTAGTAAGATTTGAGACTGAGGAACGTTAATTGCACCCCCTATAAAGAGAGATATACAAAAATATATGCTGCTACTCGATAAACATCCTTTAATGGCGAAATTTGGTGGGTCGGTGAGCTTGATAGTCGGAATGACGAATTTTGTTGGAGAAACCAAATGAGAGGTGGGTATATTTTTTTCTTTTTTAATAAAATTAACTTCCAACAAAAACGCAAAATAGTGAATTAAAAATTATAAATTTCAGTTACGTGTATTTAAGTGCAAATTATGCCTAATTATGTGTATATATGTGCAATTATCTCGAATATAAAATTTTAATTTAGGCAATTATGTACCCTTTTTATCAACAGATGAGAGGCATTTTAGTTTTTTTTATATGAAAGTTATACGTGTCAGTGGAAGTAACGTCGCTTCAAGGTATCAAACAATGTCATTTAAAGGATCTTGTAAAGTATTAACCGTGTTTTATAGAGGTTTGTAAAGTGTAATTTCTTCAACATTGTTTGTAGTATATATGAATTCAAGGAAAGCGAGCCACACTGGAGAAGATAGTCAAGAGGGTGGCTCACCGAAAAAGAAGATCAAGATGAGCTCGTGGAGGTTGATGGTGGTGGGTATGGCTAGTGGAGATAGTCAAGTTCAATCATATAGTTAATCTGTATGCTTGCTTGCATTGAGGCATGCTCTCTTGCTGCCCATTCGGTGCCTACTCATTGAGTGCACAGACAAATTAATTATATGAATCTCCTTTCACAGAAGTTATTGAGTCATTTCTCAGTATAGTTAATTACCTGTTTGTCTTAATAAACATCTTGTGACATTATTCACTTCACCCACAAGTTTGTGTTGATTTGGGATGAATACAACTTGCCATCAATCTCACTGCATGTACCTCAAGTAAGGAACTCGTAATAACATTGCAAAACGATATGGAACAAAATAGAGAGATCATGATAGCCAAAATTGAAATGGAACAAATAAAGAAGTATGTTTTCCTCAAAGAAGTTCAAAACAACTGCAATTGTGCATTGAATTGCAATGAAGAGTAGTGCACGCCTCAAGCTACTTAACCTAAGCAGCATTATAATTTCTACTAATTATTGATGACTAAATATACAAAATCAGAGCTCATCATAACTATCCTGTGCTACATTGGCATTGCAGTTGGCTCAATCATTCCCTCCTAGTTGAGTAGTAGGATCAGTAGCCATAGCCTGACAGAATAGTAGAGGATGAGCATCCACCAGAATGTAATAGAACCATATTTTGAAAACAAATGAAAAGAAGCTATAGGCACGCACCTGAATTGTCCATTGGGTTGCCAGCAGCCACAGGCTCAGGCTCCTTGATTTCAACCACCACACAATCTGACATCAAGAATGTTTTTGCAACCGAAGCCGCATGCTCCAGGCAACATCTCACCACCTGAGAACACAATAGGGATTATTGCATCACATTCTCAGACCAAATCAAACACTGTAAAATAGACCGACCCCTTTATAAACATATAAGAAGTGTTTCACAATGACAAGATTGCTTATGTTGTTTAAAGTAGCTCCAAAAATCTTCAGAAAATTCAGGAGAAACAGTGTTGCATGAGCAAAGTTGATATACGAGCAGCAAAACTAACCTTGGTTGGATCTATAATTCCAGCAGCCATCAAATCTTCATACTTTCCAGTTGCTGCATTGTACCCGTATTTTGGGTTGTCATTTGAAAGAACCTGTAACAAGCAGATATTCAACAATTAAAGATCACAAAAAAGCATTCACCTGACTAAGATAAGAATATGATATTACCTTCTCGCTGACAACACTCCCATTGACTCCAGCATTCTTTGCAATTAACTTCAGAGGATAGCTAAGGGATCTTTTAACAATATCTGCCCCAACCTGCAAAAGTAAATCAACATAAGCCCGGAAGCACTCAAGAGTAGAAGAAATGAAGAGTCAGCAGAGAGTTAACATATGAACATACCTTTTCCTCGTCATTATCAAGCTTCTCTTTGATAGCATCCACCTTTGATGCAAGTCTGAGCAAGGCACATCCACCACCAACTACAATACCTTCTTCGACAGCTGCCTGAAATTCATTTAACTAGTTAGCTTCTGCTTCTTTCTCAACACGAAACATGAATCCTATAGTGCAACAGGATTGTTGATGCAGGCCTGCTCTTGAAGAAATAAAATACCTTTGTTGCATTAAGAGCATCTTCAACTCTCAGTTTCTTTTCTTTGAGCTCTGTCTCAGTTTGGGCACCGACCTGCAAGCAGTGGACACCAATAAGACACATTTCCATAAAACACCACACAATCCATTTAAAAAAACTTTTAAGACAAAATAATACCTGTATCACTGCCACACCACCTGATAATTTAGCAATCCTTTCATTCAGTTTTTCTCTCTCATAGTCTTGCTCTGCAATCTGCATTACCAAAAATAAATAGTATAATAAACCCGGAAACATTTTTTAACAGATGAAAACAGATATCTCATCACTGGGGAACTTTAAACCTCAATAAGATTTTTAATCTGTGCAACTCTCTTGTTCACAGCTTCCTGAGTGCTGCCATCACCAACAATGGTAGTTGACTCCTTGGTAATCACCACCTTAGCAGCATGGCCTAGGACCTCCTTGTCAGCCTTATCTAGACTAAGTCCAATCTCTTCCCTGATTACAGTTGCTGCATGCCAATTGATTACAATCTCCAACATCAGTTTAGAAGGAAGAAGAAAATACCATTCAGACAACAAAGGAGTCCCAATCCTCATGAATAAAAACAACACATGCTGAGAGTTACTGTAGGCATAAATGAAAAAGAGTTAGAACATAAACTATTACCTCCAGTCAGAATTGCAATATCATCAAGGTACTGGCTCTTGCGTTCTCCAAAACCAGGAGCTTTAAGCGCAGCAATCTTCAAGGACCCTCTGAGCTTGTTGACAACTAGTGTTGCTAAAGCCTCCTGTTCAATGTCTTCAGCAACGAGCACAATTGGATATCCACCTTTAATTGCATCTTCCAAAACATTGATAAGATCCCTTGCATTTGTTATTTTCTTATCAACAAGCAGTATCTGCATGAATAAACTGCATTGATTAGCATATGAGATGACATAGGGCACGGTGTGGGTGTTACTTAAATACCAATATATAACAGAGTACCTTGCAGTTCTCAAATTCAACAGCCATCTTTTCACTATCTGTAACAAAGTAAGGAGAGATATATCCACGCTCAAATTGCATCCCTTCAACAACATAAAGGTTGTTCTCAGCACTTTTTCCCTCTTCAAGGGTCACCACACCCTTCCGACCCACTTTACTCATTGCTTCAGCTATCATAGATCCAACTTCTTGGTTGTTTCCTGCACTGACAGCTGCAACATCTGCTAGTTCACTATCTTCAACCTGATATTGCAAGTGATTTTTGTCAATCTCCATAGGAAGATTTTACCATGGCTCAATTATATAATACACACATCAACCCTCAGGACCCACGTCCAAGACGAATTTTCCTTACCTCTTTTGACATCAATTTAAGCTCAGTCACTAATTCTTTTACTGTCTTATCTATGCCTCGGGTGATAAGAACAGGGTTTGCCCCGGCTGCCACTACCTGAACCATTTAACAGTCAGTGATGTAAAATATTGCATAACAATAATAAGAATAGGTCCTCTTGAATGAGAACAAACCTTGACCCCTTCGGTTATAAGACCTTGTGCAAGAACAACTGAAGTTGTAGTTCCATCACCAGCCAGGTCATTGGTCTTTGCAGCTGCTTGCCTCACTAACTTGGCACCTATATTCTCAACTGGATCTTCCAATTCAACCTATGACACAACATATGAAATATGGAATCAGGAAACAGAACAGATATTACATTGACATGAATATATGTTTGTCATTGGTTGCAAGATTTGATTAACAAGTCCCCAAATTAATGACCGTATCTTAAGTAATGTATAACAATTACAAAGGGGAATATCAAAATAACCTACTTTTATATACACCGCACAAATTAAGATTTTCCAACTACAAAGTAAAAAAATGAAACTTCAAAATAAGTAGCAGATTTCATATACGCTAAAAGGAATTGTGACAAGATCAATTAATGGCAATTCCTACCTCTTTGGCCACAGTCACACCATCATTGACAATTTTTGGGGAGCCATATTTGCTCTCAAGAACAACATTTCGGCCCTTTGGACCTAAAGTAACCCCAACTAGATCTGCAAGCTTGTTTACACCATTCTGTAAAATGCAGGAAATACAAGGAATTTCATATGAGATTACAAATGCAGATGCATTCAAATATGTTATAGGGTCTATCGGCAATGATATCTTCATTAAATAACTTACTTGGAGCTTCTTAATAGCTGATCCATCTTTGTTGAAGTACAAATCCTTAGCCATGGCACTAATCTTGGGCGTCCGTGCTTTGCGCAGAACTACATTCGGTCTCCTGCCAAGTGAGACTGAGGATGTGGATGCAAATGATGATAATTTGTTTGAAGAGGATGGAAGCTTCTTATCAAATACACGTCCAGGAGTAGCCAAGGAGCCCACAGAAGACATTGCAGTGAAAGATGATGCCATCTGCACCTTCAAAGATAATAACTTCATTTAATCACAACCAAATAAGTAAAGCTACAACTGTGACTAGAAAAAAAACGACCCAGAAATCGATGGTTCAATCACTGCTTGTGACCTTTTTTTCTTAAATCATACATTTTAAATTTCATTTCAGCCTCCATCTAAAATATATAATCCATTTAATTTGGCTCCACAGGGGAGATAACCTTCAGAATAGTAGGCAACATCTTGATTATGGAGCGGGAATCAAACTGTATCACCATTAAAAATTCCAATATGCTAACATACCAAAACTAAGCTTCCTATTGATAAGGTCACTATCCATCTATGATTTTCAAAATACAACTGTTTGACACCCACAATAACAATCAAATTTGGTAGAAAAGTGATTCAACCAGCTTCATCCAAACAAGAACCTAATCATGATCCAACATTAACATTCAAATTTTGAAATACATAACTCTTTTGAAAATGTTACTTCTAACTCATATCTTATCCAAACCACTTAATCCCATAAAAGGATCCAAAAATCCTAAAAAGTGTAGAAATTACCAATAACAATAATACAATTCACTTTATCCAATGTACCACATAAGATAAGGGGTATTATGATGGTTAAAACCAGTACATTGGACGAAAGACAGCCTACAAGCTCTAACCAACAACCATAATCTCTCACAAGGAATGCACATAAAATAGGGGAAAACAGCAATACGACCTTTCTGGTACATTAACTTTACAGTACAAAAAGTCAATTAACATTTCCACAAGTCAGAGTATAGTTGAACATATCAAGCTAACATCATACTGAGCACGACCCAATTGAAATAGCAACAAAAAAAGTAGATTCTATCCAAAACCCATCAAAGAGGATCCCATTTCCATCACAAAAAAGTAGTACTTTCGAAATGAGAAAATGTTTTCAACTCAAACGCAAATTCCATAGAAACAAACAAGGCCACAGCAGGAAGTGGAGTGGCAAGATTAATGGCAGGAAGGAAATCGGAGAGCTCACCGGAGATAGGGTTCAGAGAGGGTTTAGGATAAGAAATGCCAATTGAGTACTGCGCTCTCTTTCTCTCTTAGTCAGGCTTTGCTTCGCTCGTTTCGTCGATAGCAGAGTGAAGTGGGTGAGAGATTAGGTTTGAGTCGATATATATAAAAATAAAGAGCGACGGTCGGATTTTGTTCTTGAAGCTTCTGGTTAATGAGAGCCGTTGGATGGGCCGTTCTGGTTTTGTCCTTGTATGGAACACTCTAGAACCATTTCTTGAACCTTGTTAAGTTGGATCCTCCTACGAGCTGCATTTTTCGCTCCTACCGCTCATAGGGTGGCCCATTATTCATCATCCAATTTATGTTTGTTATTAAAAACTAATTCAACCTCTTCCTCTTTCCAAAAACAAATAACTCTTCCCATTTTATTCAAATTATAAATAGTAAGTCATCATATTATAAATAAAATAGTGAATTATAGGATAACTACACCTAGCTATATACAGTTTTTACATTACTACACCTATATGTATCATTGTCGGTAGGGATGACAATGTGCAGGTTCGAACGAATTTGGCAATATCATCTCCGTCTTCATTAGAAACGGGGCGGGTTAGGGGCGTTTCTAATAGGAGCGAGATTTCCCCAACGGGAAGAGAAATTCTCCGTTTTTGTTTCCAACCAAAAATAATGTTAAAACATATTTATTTTCGTAATAAAATTTGTATTAAAAGTATTCATTTGATTAAAGATATACCTAAAATATTTTTATTCATTAAATATGCATTATAAATTATTATTTTAATAAATATATATAAAGAAATTTTTTTATTAAATATGCATTATAAATATAATTGTTAATATATCGAAGCGAAGCGGAGTAGGACGGGGATGCCTTGCCCTATCCCCACCCATTCTCGTCCGTATTCGGGAATTCCCCACCCTGTTCTCGTCCAGATTCAGAGATCCCTATCGGAGACGGGGGAAATTGTCATCACTAATTGCCGGACAGGAAAATCAATGAAATTAATCAAGGGAGTGTGGATTGATCCAACGATTGCGTGTAGATTCAACACACACCACTAAGGTTGAGCACGGTTCTAGAACCGGACCAAATCGGTAAGAATCGGACCGAACCGGACTAGCTAGTTCTTTATTTTATACACCCAAACCGGAGCCAATAAATGGATACGGTCGAGTTTTGGGTCCGATTCTGACCGATTCGATTCCCGGTTCTACCCAATTAAACTCGTTTAAACATTTAATTGAGATTGAAGTCCGGTTCTTTGGTATGGTTCTGTAGTTCTATCCAATTAGACATAATTATAGTCCAATTTTTTCAATTTTTTGATCCAGTTTTCTAATTCCAATTACTGTCCAATTTGACCTAATCAATGTTACATTCATACAATTATTCAATATATACAAAACTAGACATATGTTATTAGCATCATAAACCGGTTCGGCTCTGAACCGGTTAATCGACGGTTATACACTGTTAGAATCGGAGCCGAACTGACTTAATTATGTTTTTCATTTTCATACTCAAATCCGATCTGATATCCACGATTTTTGGTTTTTCAGTTTGAATATCGGTTCAGATTTAGTTTTGAGTAAAAAGTGTCCACCCATGTACACCACCACACCAAAAATCAATACATGACAAAATGAATATTGAAATATAAGATCACGAATTTATATAACTGAATAAATTAGTGATTTTTCAACTCCAACCAAGAACACGAGTCTCGATTCTTTGATCACAAAATTGGATGAGAAAAAGAGATTTATTCGCGTAATTGACCACAAAACTGTCTATAGTTGTTTTCAGTGTGTTCCTCTCGAAAAGTTACATTGAAAAAAAATCGCCTCAAACGGTCATCCCATCACAAAGTTATGGCCCGTCAAAGTTTTCCAAACTCTATTACTGATTGAAACTCGAATTCCTTGAAACTACTCTCCAAAACCCTTCATATTCTTTCAAACTGCGTTCGCCTCGAATTTCAGGTTCATTGAAGTGTTCTGGAACAAAAAATCATTGAGTTTGTAACAAGTTATGGAATTTTAACCGAAATTGGACGAGGACAAACACATCCACACAGTGGCATTTGCCTGCATCTTCATAGCAAATCATTACCCATCAACACTCTGGCATTCCCACACTCAGTCTTGAAGCTTCACCGAATATTGCGAGAAGCGGAGGTCCCGCCTCCTCCAGCCCAGATCATCAACGTGGTACGGCTTAAGAGACCGTTCCAAAATTGATTGTGTTTCATATCTATTTTGGTGTGAGACAGTTGAGGAGAACGAGATTGAAAGAGAGGGGACATTTTTGGAATTAAACTCAATTATTGAGCACATGTCCACTTTTTTTAATGGAATGTGAGAAAAACTAACACCGTGAGGAAAAAAGGTTAGGGAACCGACCGAGCGAAGTTTGAAGTTAGATATACCAAACTGTAAACAATGTATAGTTATATATAGTAATTTGTAATTTACCCTAGATAAAGTAAGGAAAATTATAGACACTTACAAGGGGACACCAAGGGGTATCCAAAATTTCTCAATAATCAAGTTGACTAAGCGACCCAAGACTCGATGTATACATGTGCAGAACCAAGTCAAAATATCCTTATCCACCTGTAAAACGGGTGGGTCATAGGTAGAAAAAATGTTACCTATATAACTTGAAATTATTGAAACCGAGTCCACACTTAATACCAAGGTTGTAAATGTCGCACATCGTTATAATGGTGGATGGAGGCCTTTAGGGCCATGGCGGATTTCCATATTTGTCGTTTTAATAATTTATTTAATAAATTTTAACCAGCTAATGATTTTTTCAATTAAAAAAAATATATTGAACAAACATATTATAATATAAACTATGTATGTATATATATAGATGCACTCCAATACAAACTCATCCAAAATATCCAAACGTCCAAATCAATGTATAACCGTCAGATCTAAGACGGGTGTTATTCTAGATTGCGACACGTGGCAGTTATATAACATTGCACTACATATTATACATTGCTTCAATTTTGCACAAGTCCAACATGTAATACAACATTGCACTACATGTTCTACATGATTATACAACATTGCACTGCATATTATACAATTTGGACGTTTGGACATTTTCCCCTGGTTTGTATTTGATACATACTATATATATATAGTAGATAACAAGTACAAACCATGGAAAATTGTCCAAACGTCCAAAACCTCTCTCAGTCGTCCGATTCGCGCGAGAGAGATGTGATGCCGACACCTAGCACAGACGGTAGGACGCGTCATTTAACAGAGACAAACGAAGAGACGAGGGTATCTCGGTCATTTTGTGTGTTAATACCCATTTTTCGACGGTTAGGTTGCGCAAAAACACTCACGCGACGTTTGACTTGATTTAGAGCGATTTTGAGTTCGATTGAGAGACGACGAGAAGTGTGATTTGTGAAGGAATTATTTGAGAGTTTCAATCAATTAATTTCATGCCCATACAAGAAATTAACCTCAAAGTTCCATGTTTAATAAGGATCTTACATGATCATGAGATCTAGGCTAGAATAAAATTATATAATTACCTCGATTTCAAATCTCTGTCACTAAACAGAATTCAGTGACCTCTAAAGAACGTCTACACAGGAAGAGCAATCCGGGGATACTCACAACGATCCTTACTAGAAGATCGAAGCAAGCAAAACGGGTATAGAGAGGGAGTGGCCGAATTCGGCCAAGAGAGAGAGAGAAAAAGGGGGCTAGGGTTTTTGGAAAATTTTTCTTTAATTTTCAGATCTGAAAATTTCCCTTTTATAGCTCCTTTTAGGCAATAATTAATTAAAAGCCTTAATGGGCTTAAAGCCCAAAGCTTTTAATTAATTAATGTAGAGAAGCCCATTCTGGCTTAGCCCAATCTGGCTAGGCCATGTTTAGCTAAATTAATTAAATCTATTTATTTAGAATAAAATTAATTGGTCCAGCTAAACCATTCTTGATTTCCAGTTTAATCCTAAATCGAAATCGGTCTAATCTGGTTTAAGTCAAATCCGGATTTTGTCTCTCTTATGATTCCTCTATATGATTCCATCCGTTTTACTCAACCTTTAGTGTGTGACCCTCTAGGCTCACGACACGTCGGCGGACTGGTAAAATTACCATTTTACCCTTTCCATCATTAGTGGCCTCTAGCAAGACATCATGATTACCCAACGCTTGTGATTATCGAGATTTCGACTTAACCTTGTCGTACATGAATCTATCCTTTTATCCTCTTGATATCTTGACAACCATGAGGCATAGACAAGTCATCCTCGTTCAATTGTCCTGTTTCTTGATTCTGAGTTAACTGAATTGTAACTGATACTCTGTATCGACTGCATTGCCATGCTATTGTATTTCAGTTGTACTCATCAAGTGGCCTAAACAGATATCTGCTCATACGTCTGTATGAGGGATAAATCCTTCAGCGATCTATTGAGTCAACTCATATAACTCGTGATCGAGCCAATCACAGTCGTTATTGTAACCCTTTTACAGGAGACGTTAGACTGAGTCAAACTCGTCACTCATTACATAGTGACCTCAACAATCCTTCCGTTTGAGGATGTGATTTCATGTGCCGACATATGAGTATGTTCATGACTGTGTCTATGTAACATACTCATGATCGGGTCGTCCTATATCACCCCTGTCTGGTGATACTATGACCTAACTCTGGCCCCCTTCTGGCCATGATCAGTAGAGCGTGATCATTTAGAGTTAGCCTCATACCGATCGCTTCTTATGAAGCTATTCTGATCAGGGACTGCTTAAGTAAAATTTTATCTGATATGTAGATCTACTATTATGTGTTGACACATCAATGATACAAATCAAATCATAATTAAGATATTACTATAACAACACTTAGTAATATGAATGCCGATTTTATTTCAACTAATAATCTTATTACATGAGTAGATTGAAAATACATTTGTGCTAGGGCCCAAAATCCCAAACGTCTCCCACTTGCCCTAGACCCAATTGGTATTCCAATCTAAACCCATTCCCCTGACATGTTCCTCATGCTTAGGCTGCGGAAGTGCCTTAGTTAAGGGGTCAGCTAGATTATATGCGTTGAAACGTAGCTTATCTCTACTTCACCTTTATCAACCATCTCTCTGATGATGTGATACTTTCTCTCGACGTGCTTGGTCATGTTGTCAAATATGGGCTCTTTAGCAAGTGCTACGGCCTCCGTGTTGTCACCCTTTTAAGCTCACGGGATCAGACGTTCGTGGCAGTACATCTAATCCACTCAAGAAACTTCCGACCCACACCGCCATACACTTCAGTACATCAGTGACGCACAGTTCTCCTTCTATCCCGCCATACACCAAGAAGGCGTCCTTTGTTCTCCTCATATACTTGAGGATACACTTGACGGCAGTTCAGTGATCTTTGGCCTGGGTTAGACTGAAATCTGCTGGCACAGCTGAGGGCAAACAATACGCCAGGCCTCGTACAGATCATGGCATACATAATGGATCCCACTGCCAAAGCATACGGGATTCTCTCCATCTTCTTAAGCTCATCAGGTGTTTTAGGACACTGATTCTTGCTGAGCTTGATGCCATGTCTTACTGGGAGGTTCCCTTTCTTAGAGTCAAACATTGAGAATCTTTTCAACACTTTATCTATGTAGGTGCTCTGACTTAGGCCTAAAATTCTCTTGGATCGATCATTATAGATCCTGATCCCCAGAATTTTAGCGGCCTCTCCTAAGTCCTTCATGGAGAAACACTTCCCTAAACAAGCTTGGGTCTCAAGCAAGGTTGAGAAGTTATTTCCCATGACCAGTATGTCATCGACACACAGCACCAGGAACACTATTTTACTCCCACTACTCTTCTTGTAGATACAGGGTTCATCTGGATTCCTGATAAACCCGAACTCTTTTACGGCTTCATCGAACCATAAGTTCCAACTTCTAGAAGCTTGCTTCAATTCATAAATGGATCGTTGTATCTTACACACCTTTTCGGGATGATCTGGATCGACAAAACCTTCTGGCTGGGTCATATAGACATCCTCCTGCAAATTCCTGTTAAGGAATGCGGTTTTGACGTCCATTTGCCATATCTCGTAATCGAAATATGCTACAATGGCTAACATCATCCGAATTAACTTAATCATGGCTACTGGCGAAAAGGTTTCATCATAGTCCATGCCTTGGACTTGACGATAACCTTTTGCAACCAGTCTTGCCTTGTAAGTCTGAGGCTTTCCGTTCATATCTGTCTTTAACTTAAATATCCACTTGCACCCTATGGGTTTTATCCCAGGTGTGTTGTCTACTAAGTTCCAGACCTGATTGTCTTTCATGGACTTCATTTCCTCATCCATGGCATTCCGCCATTCCTTGGAGTTGGGACTGGACAAGGCTTGCTGAACTGTTGCGGGATCATCCTGATCCATAACGATCAAGTCATTACCCTCTGTGGCTAAGAAGCCATATCTGACTGGGTTTTGACGAGATCTTTCAGACCTCCTTGGTTTTATAGGAGTTTCTGTTGGAATAGGACTTGGATCATTTACCTCATCGGGTACCTCTACATCCTATGCAGGTTGTTCTGTGTCTTCTTGAATTTCTTCAAGAAGAACATGACTCCCACTAGGATTCTTGGATAAGAATTCTCTTTCCAAGAAAACCCCACCTCAAGCAACAAAAACCTTGTTCTCTTCGGGTTTATAGAAGTAGTCCCCATGGTTCCTTTGGGGTACCCTACAAAGACACACTTATCTGCCTTTGGTTCAAGTTTATCACCAAGCAACCCCTTAACGTAAACGCCGCACCCCCAGATCTTGAGGAAAGACAACTTGGGAGCTTTCCCTTGCAAAACCTCAAATGGAGTGATCTCCACTGCCTTTGTAGGTGCCCGATTCAAAATGAATGCGATCGTTTATAGGGCATGGCCCCAGAAAGATACTGGAAGGTCGGCGTGACTCATCATGGAATGAACCATGTCAAGCAGGGTTCTATTCCTCCATTCGGAAACACCATTCAACTTAGGGGTTCCTGGCGGAGTTAGTTCCGAGAGTATACCGTTATCCCTTAGGTGACTGAGAAAGCTTTGATCTAAGTACTCGCCACCTCTATCAGAACGAAGTGCCTTTATACTTTTACCAAGCTAGTTCTGTACTTCATTCTGAAATTCTTTGAATTTATCAAAGGACTCCGACTTATGTCTCATTAAATAGACATACCCATACTAATGAAATCGTCGGTAAAGGTTATGAAGTATCTGAAACCTCTCCTGGCTTGTGTGCTCATGGGCCCACATACGTCTGAATGTATTAGGCCCAGGAGATCACTCGCCCTTTCACCTAAGCCGCCAAAAGGCGCCTTTGTCATCTTTCCCATAATGCAAGATTCGCATCTCTCGATTGGTGTGAATTCAAACGGACTTAATAGCCCACACTTGTGAAGTGTCGAGATGCGTTTCTCGCCAATATGGCCCAGACGACAGTGCCACGTC
Organism: Geranium rotundifolium; assembly: GCA_963920655.1. Classification (NCBI taxonomy): domain Eukaryota; kingdom Viridiplantae; phylum Streptophyta; class Magnoliopsida; order Geraniales; family Geraniaceae; genus Geranium; species Geranium rotundifolium. Next base: position 13,031,042 of record OY987323.1, read on the forward strand.
ACTGTCTGGTGTAAGTCATCCGACTTCAACCTCTTATTTACGTTATAGTTAGCACTGTAGTTAGAGTTATCAAGATTTAAAATGTACAAACCACCAACCATAGATTCAGTGCCATAAACAATATTATTTCTTGATAAAGTAAATAAACCATTGTCTATGGTAAATACAAAACCAAGTTTGTCCAAAATGGACACTGAAATAATATTCCTACTAAAAGTAGGTACACATAAGACATCGTCCAAAACTAAAATAAGCCCTGCGGGCATCCTAAGACTAACATAACCGACAGCCGTTGTTGACACCGAACTGTTGTCTCCGACTCTCAGATCCCGCTCGCCTTTCCCAATGAGCTTCTTACTTTCCAGATCCTGCAAATTAACACAAATGTGAGTTTATACTCCGGTATCAACTACCCATGTATATGAGAAAGTAACATTGAGATTATACTCAACAACGTAAATACCTGATCCAGGTCTTGAAGGGTGTCCTCCCTTCTGCAAGCTCTTCACATATTCCTTGTGCTGCCTGCAATTTTTTTTTCAATGACCTGGCTGCTGGCAGTAGTAACGGACTACCCCTGAGGTCGAAGTATTCCCTTCGGTTCTAGGAACCGCTTAGATCTTCAGACACCTGGGTGCCCTTATCTGCCCAGCTAGGTGCATTGGCGCCTTACCCTTACCCGCCACTGCTGGTGTCTTGCTCTTGTTGGGATGTCCTGGTGACCTGCCAGTAGGTTTGCCAGCTCTTTTGAAGTTGACATCCTTATTGACCATCAGAACCTCGGGGGTCTTACCCTTGAGATTTTTCTCTGCTGTCACCAACATCCCAAGCAGTTCCTTGATAGTCTTTTCCATATTATGGAGATTGTAACTTGTGATCACATCTCCATAAACCTTAGGAAGCGACATCAGGATTATATCTGATTTCAGCTGCTCTGTGAAGCTGTGACCTAGATGTTAGAGTTATACCATAGTCCAATATATAAATGATCTACATATGTAATGTTTTATCATCTTTACAAATAAATAAATCGGCATATATTACTAATGTGTTGTAGTAATATACCGAATGTAATTTGAACTATGTCATTATGTGTGTAACCACTAATAGTAGACCTATAGATCAGAAAGAATAACATTTGATGAGTCCCTGATAAGCTAAGCTTCTTTAAGAAGCGATTAGTATGAGACTAACTCCTTGTGATCATGCTCTATTGATCATGGAAAAGTGCGTGCCGGAGTTATATCATAGATACCATCAGGTCGATGATATCGGACAACCCGATTGTGAGTATGCTGCATAGATCCAGTCATGAGATACTCACATATCGTAGCTTGTCATTATATTCTAAGACCAAGGAGTCTTTGTGTACACTATGTAACGAATACCTAAGTTTGACATAGTCTAACGTTATCTGTAAAAGGGTAACTATAACGGCTTCGATTGGCTTGGATATTTATTACATTAGTGAACTCGAAAGGCGTTTGAGGGATTTATCACTCATACTTCGGTATGAGAAAGATATCCGTTTAGGCCACTTGATGAGTATGAGTGAAGGAATAGCACGGCCGTGCAGGTGATACCTTAGTATCGGTTTTCAGTCATCTCAGATATCAAGAAACAGTGATTGATAAATTAGGATGACCATTCTATTCCTATTGATCAATCTAAATATCGGTTTGATAAAAGGACATTGACATGTACGATAACAGGTTAAGTCGAATAATCGATAATCACGAACGTTGGGTAATCATAATGTCTTGCTAGAGACCACTTATGATGGAAAGGCTAAAATAGTAATTTTACCAGTCTGCCAACTGTTCGTGAGCCTAGAGGGTCACACGCATTAAGCACGATACATGACAAATAATTATGGATGGAAATTGAAAATGATTCGGTAGTTTTCTGGCCTAAGGTTTTAACCAGACGGTTGAAGAAATCAATTCGAGGAAATTAAACCGTTTTGTCTAAATCGAAACTACAACTCAATTTAATGGGTTTAAGTTAAACGGGGTTAAAGCCCATTTAGGGTTTTAAGTGATGAATGGGGAAAAGTGCAAATAAGAGTTTAAGAGGGTTAGATATGCAATTAATTAATTTGAAATTCAATTTTAATTTCAAATTAAAATTGCAAAATATCTTCCACAATTTTCTCTAACTTTTTGGCAACCACCCCCCCTCATTCTCTCCCTCACTTGGCCGAACTCCTCAGTCTCTCCATCCATCATTTTTTGTCAAAAATTTTCAAGAACATTCATAACAAAAGTGTGAGAGAAAATCATTTTTTGGTTGTGGTGCTTGTGTGGACCTAATAGAGAAACACTACATTGTGTTTTCATCGATTTATAAAGGTAATTTTCAGATTTGAAAAGGTTGATAGCATGCTGAATTTTTCATTAAGATCTTCGTCTTCTTCGATCACCATGGTTACATAACTTCCGCTGCATGTAATTTATCGTTTGGAACTCATGGTGATCTCTTTCAGTGGTATCAGAGGCAGGTTGTTATGAACTTTATACAACATGTTTAATTCTGAATTTTATTTTGTTTATATGTTCATCACCTTAGCATGCATGTAATTGAAAAAAAAATTCAGATTTAATTGATTTTGGAAAAGTTGAAAAATAATTTTTTGGTGTTTCGGGTTAGCCATGACTGACCAGGGTCGAGACCCTTGGTGGACCATGGAATGCCCTAGGGTTGACCATGGTCGGCACCAAGGGCCGACAAGGGTCGCCTACGGGCGACCATGGCAGCCCTCGCGGGCGACCATGGTCGCTGCCGCAGGCGACCACAGTCTGCCCATGCGGGCGACCATGGCAGCCCTCGCGTGCCACCATGGTTGCCTCGCGAGCGACCAGGTCTGCCCTAGGGGCGACCATGGCAGTCCTCGCGGGCTACCATGGTCGCTCTTGTGGTCGAACACGGTCAGCCCCGCAGGCGACCTCGGCAGCCCTCGCGGGCCACCGTGGTTGCTTCCGCGGGCGACCTTGGTTGGGCCGGTTCGGCTCGACCAGATTCGAGCTGAACCAGCCGGTACGCGAAAATAATTTGAAACCCTAAAAATTTAATTTTCAGATTTGGTTCGGTTTCGATAAACCAGCGAGAACCGGTCTAAAATTCAATTAATTAATTAAACCGTCCGGTTTCGATAAACCAGAATTTTTCCACACTTAAGAAAGACAAAATTTGAAAAATTTATTTGTTTGATAAGCATGTTGAGTGTACACATGATCTTTGATAACATGATGTTTTCCACATGATGCTAGCTAAGCCCTGTAGACTTGCATTTTAATTTCGGTTTTGCAACGTGCGTGTTGCTTAATTTTGGGTTGTAGTAAATACGGCCTGCGTGTCGTAATTTGTATTTCATTTTATTTGTTTAAATTTGTAATCACGAAGACCGACACAAGAATCAAGTCAAGAAGAAGACTCGGATTGGAGGAGGCTCGAAGCCAGTGGGAGTTCACAAGAATGGAGCAAGTTTGGATCTTGAAGACAAAGTCTTTAAGATCAATATTGCTAGATTCTTAGGAACTTAAGATGGGATTAGTTATGCATATATTTACCATTACATTTATATGATTGAATGTATGAATGTATGATATTTTAATATACAAGTTCATGTATGATTTACTATCACCCACATGCAAAGATTAAAAACCGGTATTTAATCAGACTTCCATGTAACCTGTTAAAGGATCATATTTGCATGGATTTGCAATTGATGATTCCAGATTAAGATTGTATCGATATGCAATCTGACTTTTATAATTCACTTAAACGCAAATAATTACAAGTCAAGCGTGATATCATCCAAGTTTGGGCACTCAAAAGGGCTTTGACCCTATGGATGTCGGTTCGCCTCCGCGTAACATTCATAGAGAAAAGGTATGGATGAGATGGATAGTTCTGTGTGGGTGCGCGCGCCTCTGCGTAGTATCCACATTAGTTCTATCCATAGTTCAAGCTTTGTAGACTTGTCTCGATTGTCAGCTAGGGCTGACCTAGGGTATCAGTATAGGGTATGCCGTGTACTTTTAGTACAGACCCTAGCCAGGAATTACATAGTCTTGTAGATGGATGTATTCCCACCTTGATGCTCTCAATTGGAGCAGTGAGCCTCCGTTCACTTCAATTGAGGGTATAATAGGATCATGGTTCAGATTCTAATGTTAGAATCAGAAAGTGTTTTATAACTAAATCTCCAACTTGAATTTTAATTAATTTTACCATGTAGAACTAAAAGGCAAACATAACACAAAGGAGTAATAGCGCACTGAGAGTCTAGATTGAGGACAGACTCGAGAGCGTGAATTACTCAGATTGGAATAGAAACTTGAGGCTTGTACTCAAGCATGAACGCAAGTAGTATATCCTTACCAAGGAACCTCCTGCTGAGCCACCGCTTAACGCCGCTAGGGCACTATGGATACTTATCAAAGTTCCTTAGTAACCAAATCGACGTGTCATGCATTATGGTGGGCAGTAGGATGCCAGAGTTGCAGAAGCAGTCCAGGAACGTTTCAGATGACCCTCATACCTGTAAGGCAGAGGTTAAGGAAATGTTCAAGGAGAAAGCTCGTGTTGAAAGATATGATACTTTAATAGAACTTAACTCCTGCAAACTTAAGGCTGGAGCCCTGTTAGTCCCCATGTCACGAAGATTTAATGTCTTCAGAAACATCTAACCAGACTCGGTTTTGATAATCAGGTGGAAATGGATACAAATTTTATGTTGCAGTCACTTCCGGATACATATAGTGATTTCATAGTAAATTACTGAAGTAATTATTTGAGGGTTCCATACAATTAATTTCATGCCCATACAAGAAATTAACCTCAAAGTTCCATGATTAAATACGGATCTTGCATGATCATGAATTGATCATGAGATCTAGACTAGATTAAAATTTAAGTTTACCTTGAATCAAAATCTCCTTGTTACTAAATAGTATTTAGTAACCTCTAAAGATCGTCCACACAGGAAGAGCAATCCAACGGATACTTGCAACGAACATTGCTAGAAAATCGAAGCAAGCAAAACGGACGGAGCACGGGGAGGGGAGGGGCCGGCCGAAACTAGGCAGGGAGAGAGAGAGAAGACGGCTAGGGTTTCTCAAAATTATTGTGTAATTTTCAGATCTGAAAATTTCCCTTTTATAGACCTTAATCGGGCTTTTAATTAATTAAAGGCCTTAATGGGCTTAAAGCCCAAAGCTTTTAATTAACTGTGTAGAGAAGCCCATTCTGGCTTAGCCCATTTTGGCTAGGCCCAGTTTAGCTAATTTAATTAAATCTATTTAATTAGATTATAATTAATTAGTCTTGCTAAGCCGTTCTTGATTCCGGTTTAATCCTAAACCGAAATCGGTCTAAACTGGTTTAATCCAAAACCGAATTTTGTCTCTCTCATGATTTCTCCATATAACTCCATCTGTTTTACTCAACCTAAAGTGTGTGACCCTCTAGGCTCACGACACGTCGGCAGACTGGTAAAATTACCATTTTACCCTTTCCATCATGAGTGGCCTCTAGCAAGACATCATGATTACCCAACACTTGTGATTATCGAGATTTCGACTTAACCTTGTCGTTCATGAATCTATCCTTTTATCCTCTTGATATCTTTGACAACCACGAGGCATAGACAAGTCATCCTCGTTCTATTGTCCTGTTTCTTGATTCTGAGTTAACTGAATTATAACTGATACTACGTATCGTCTGCATGGCCATGCTATTGTATTTCAGTTGTACTCATCAAGTGGCCTAAACTGATATCTGCTCACACGTCCGTATGAGGGATAAATCCTTCAGCGATCCATCTAGTCAACTTATGTAGCTTGTGATCGAGCCAATCACAGCCGTTATTGTAACCCTTTTACAGGAGACGTTAGACTGAGTCAAACTCGTCACTCATTACATATTGACCTCAATGGTCCTTCGGTCTGAGGATGTGATTTCATGATCCGACATATGAGTATGTTCATGACTGTGTCTATGTAACATACTCATTATTCGGGTCGTCCTATATCACCTCTGACTGGTGATACTATGACCTAACTCTGGCCCCCTTCTGGCCATGATCAGTAGAGCGTGATCATTTAGAGTTAGCCTCATACCGATCGCTTCTTATGAAGCTATTCTGATCGGGGACTGCTTAAGTAAGATTTTATCTGATATGTAGATCTACTATTATGTGTTGACACATCAATGATACAAATCAAATCATACTTAAGATATTACTACAACACTTAGTAATATGAATGCCGATTTTTATTCAACGAATAATCTTTATTACAAGATTAGATTGAAAATATATTGTGCTAGGGCACAAATCCCAACAATTACAATATGCATGACATGGCAAGTCCTTAACAGAGTTTCATGGGATGCTTATGACCGCTGAAAAGAACCTCAAGGGCAAGACTAAGGAGGTCCTTATGGTCAACAAGAAGGTCAGCTTCAGAAAAGCTGATTAGGGTAAGGGTAAGGCTTTTGAGCACCTTGCAGGGCAGATCAGACACCCCAAGCGTCCAAAGGTTCAAGCAGCTCCCAAAGCTGCTGTAAATTCTAAGGAAAAATTGGAGGAGATCTATATCACTACAATGAGCCAGGACACATGAATAAGGGATTGTAAAAAATACAAGGATCATGTGAAGATGAGTGGGTATCCACGTCTTCAAGATCAGATATTTATGTTGCTAAGCTTAATCGCTATAACGTAAATAAGAAAAGGCTTAAATCTAATTATTTAAACCAAGTTATAATCTGGCATTGTCATTTAAGGCTAATGAGCGAGAAACGCATTTCTACACTTCACAAGTGTGGACTTTTAAGTACGTCTGAATTCACTCAAACTGAAAGATGCTAGTCTCGCCTAATGGGCAAACCGACAAAGGCACCTTTCACAGGTTTATGTGAAAGGCAAGTGACTTATTGACTCTAATACATTCCGAAGTATGTGGACCTATGAGTACTCAGGCCAGAAGAGAGTTGAACTAATACTTGACTCTTGAAACGACCGCATTCATTTTGAATCGGGCTCCGATGAAGACAACGATAGTACACCTTGTGATAGTCATTCTGTCTCCCATTACTATGGATGCGTGCGCCTCCGCATAGTATTCATTTGGATGCGAGCTGAATAAGGTAATCAGTTCTATTTGGATGCGTGCGCCTCCGCGTAGTAGCCAAATAAGAGCTGGACCAGAGTCACAGAAGGTACAACACATGACACTCATTAAGTCTCCCGTTACTGTGGATGTGTGCGCTTTCGCGTAGTATTCATTGGATGGGAGCGGGATGAGATGGTCAGTTCTATTTGGATGTGTGCGCCTTCGCGTAGTAGCCAAATAAGAAATGGACCATAGTCATATATGGTGTGGGAAACATCCTAGAATGTTTTTCCTAAAAGATTTGGGTAGCAGAGATGCAGGCATCCAGATCAGACAAATGTATCTTCGTAAGGTATCCTTAAGAAACTAAGAGATACAACTTCTACATACCCAGCGAGTACAAAGCCTTTGTTGCTCGTAGAGGGGTATTTTTGGAGAAATATTTTATTTCCAAAATAGCTAGTGGGAGTCCCGTGCATCTCGAAGAAATTCGAGAGGATACGGAACAACCTGAAGCAATCCAGGAGCCTGCTATGCAAGATGTAGAAGTACTGGAGCCTCAGATGGTCGCAGATGAAGAATCAATCCCTACAGAAATTCCAGATGGTCTAAGAAGGTCTGAAAGATCTCGTCATGTTCCAGACAGATATGACTTCACAACCAATGATGGAAATGACTTGATGTTGGTGGATCAGGATGATCCAGAAACCTTGAGACAAGCTTTGACCAGTCCAGACATCGAAAAATGGCAGAACGGCATGAGTGAGGAAATGAAATCCATGTATGAAAATCCAAGTCGGGTGCTTGGTGGATCAAACCCTTGGGTTAAAACCCATCGGTTCTGAGTGGGTCTATAGGATCAAGACCGACATGGATGGAAGTCCTCAGACCAATATGGCTAGGATGGTTGTAAAAGGTTATCGTTAGATTCAATACATGGATTATGATGACACCTTTTCACCAGTAGCAATGGTCAGTTTAATCTGGATTATTTTTAGTCATAGTTATGGCAGATGGATGTCAAAACCCCTTCCTTAGCAGGAACTTACTAGAGGGCGTGTAAATCACACGACCTGTGGGTTTTGTAGATCCAAAGAATCCCGGAAAGATATGTAAGCTGCAAGGATCCATTTATGGATTGAAGCAAGCTTCACGGAGTTGGAACCTTCATTTTGATAAAGCTGTAAGGGAACTCGGCTTCATCAAAAACGAAAGTGAGCCTTGCGTACATAAGAAAGCGAGTGGGAGTAATATTGTATTCTTGGTATTTATTCATCGGGAATGACATCCTGACCTTGCCACCAAAGCTTGGTTATGGAAGTACTTATCGATGAAGGACTTAGGTGATGCTACCTTTAATGTAGGCATCAGGATCTCTACAAATCATTCCAAAAGGATTTTGGGCCTAAGTCAGAACATGTTGCTAAGTCAGAACATGTATATAGGTAAAGTGTTGAGAAGACTCTCAATGCTTGATTCAAAGAAAGGATACATACCCATGCGTCATGGCATTAAGCTCAACAAGCTACAGAGTCCTAGTACTCCTGATAAGCTGAGCAGGAGAGTAAGATCCCTTATGCTTCGGCTGCCGGGTCCATCATGTATGCCAGGATGTGCACGAGACTGGAAGTCTCGTTTGCACTAAGCTGTACCAGCAGATTCCAATCTAACCCAGGCCAATTACAGTGGATTGTTGTCAAAGGTCATCCTCAAATATTTGAGGAGAACCAAGTATGAATTCCTAGTGTATGGGATGTAGATAGAGAACTAGCAGTCAAAGGACAAATCGATGCTTGTTTTCAAACATATCCAGATGACTTCAAAATTCAGTCAGGATATATTTTGTGTTGAGTAGTGGCGCTTTCAGCTGGATAAGCTTTAAGCAAGCCAAAATTGCCCACTCTACAGCGGAGGCTGAGTATATAGCTGCAACAAAAGCAGCTAAAGAGGCCGTATGGATTAGAAGTTTTCTGGTTGGATTAGATGCAACGCCGCGAGCGTATGATCCGATAAGCTTGTTGTGGGACAACACAGGTGCCGTAGCTATTGCTCAAGAGCCCAAATTCCACAACAAATCTATACATATACTCAGCAGGCATCACCTCGTGAGAGTTATCACATATAGAGGTGATGTGGAGATTAAACACTATTCGACTGATGATAATATGGCCGATCCCTTGACAAAGGCTGAGTCGCAGCCTAGGCATGAGGAACATGCAGGGTCTATGGCAGTAGATCAAAACTTAAATTGGAACCAGGGGCAAGTGGGAGATTGTTAGAGTTATGCCCCAGCCCAATATAAAAGTGATCTACATATGTAATGTTTTATCATCTTTCCGAATAAATAAATCGGTATATATTACTGATGTGTTGTAGTAATATATCGAATGTAATTTGATCTATGTCATTACGTGTGTAACCACTAATAGTAGAACTGTAGATCAAAAAGAATTACATTTGATGAGTCCCTGATCAACTAAGCTTTTTTATGAAGCGATCAGTATGAGACCAACTCCTTGTGATCATGCTCTACTGATCATGGAAAAGTATGTGCCGGAGTTATATCATAGATATCATTAGGTCGATGATATCGGACAACCCGATTGTGAGTATGCAACATAGATACCGTCATGAGATACTCACAGATCGTAGCTTGTCATTATATCCTAAGACCAAGGAGTCCTTGTGTCCACTGTGTAATGAATCTCCAAGTTTGACCTAGTCTAACGTTACCTGTAAAAGGGTAGCCATAACGGCTGTGATTGGCTTGGTTATGAATTACATTGGTAAACACGAAAGACGTCTGAGGGATTTATCACTCATACTCCGGTATGAGAAAGATATCCGTTTAGGCCACTTGATGAGTATGACTGAAGGAATAGCATGGCCGTGCAGGTGATACCTTAGTATCAGTTTTCAGTCATCTCAGATATCAAGAAACAGTGATTGATAAATTAGGATGACCATTCTATGCCTATTGATCAATCTGCATATCAGTTTCATAAAAGGACATTGACATGTACGATAACAGGTTAAGTCGAATAATTGATAATCACGAACGTTGGGTAATCATAATGTCTTGCTATGGACCACTTATGATGGAAAGGGTAAAATAGTAATTTTACCAGTCTGTCAACTGTTCGTGAGCCTAGAGGGTCACACGCATTAAGCACGATACATGACAAATAATTATGGATGGAAATTCAAAACGATTCGGTAGTTTTCGAGGAAATTAAACCGTTTTGTCTAAACCGAAATTAGAACTCAATTTAATGGGTTTAATTTGGATTTTAGTTAAACGGGCTTAAAGCCCATTTAGGGATTTAAGCGATGAATGGGGAAAAGTGCAAATAGAAGTTTAAGAGGGTTAAATATGCAATTAATTGATTTGAAATTCAATTTTAATTTCAAATTAAAATTGCAAAATATCTTCCACATTTTTCTCTAAGTTTTTGGCACCCACTCCCCCTTATTCTCTCCATCAATTGGCCGAACTCCTCACTCTCTCCATCCATCATTTTTTGTCAAAAATTCTAAAGAACATTCGTAGCAAAAGTGTGAGAGAAAACCATTTTTTGGTTGTGGTGCTTGTGTGGACCTAATAGAGAAACACTACATTGTGTTTTCATCGATTTATAAAGGTAATTTTCATATTTGAAAAGGTTGATAGCATGCTGAATTTTTCATTAAGATCTTTGTCTTCTTTGATCACCATGGTTACATAATTTCCGCTGCATGAAATTTATCGTTTGGAACCCATGGTGATCTCTTTCACTAGATTGGCCAAGCGATCAAAGAGCCGCTTCATCTTGAGGACATGTGGGCTCATTGCCTCACCAGCATTTAGCATGCTGTAGAATAACTCTCTAAGAGTGTCGTATCTTTCTACACGAGCATTCTTATGGTAGTATACTTTGATCTCCTCCATCATTTCTTGTGGATTGTCCATGAGATGCATAGACTGGTCCTGGGTGTCATTTTCCATGGACCCGACCATGAGGATGCTAACATCTTGTCGATTGCTTATATACTTGTCATAAGCGTTCTTATCGGCCTTGCTGGCATCATCTGTAGACCCTTTTATTGGCTTATCCGTAAGGATATACTCCTGTCTGTCATAATGAAGGGCAAGCTTTAGGTTCATCTCCCAAACCAGGAAGTTGGTCCCTGACAGCCTGTCATTCGACAGAAGAGACTTTAATGCTTCACTGCCAGAACGTGTTGATTTGGGTTGCGACGGTGCCATTAATCTACACATGAAAATAAATTCAATCAGATTCTTAATTAAGTTGAAGTGAGAGATACTTGATTATGAACATTTCTGATTCTAATGTTTGAATCAAAACCAAGATCTCCGCATACCCAAAACTGAAGTGAGTTAATCTCATCGCCCCAGTTTTGGACATTGGAGTAGGACAGTTCAGTCCTTTCACAATACCATGTGATTCTTAGCTAGGACTTATACATTGTATGTATACGACATTGCCCTATATCTGATACCCTGGCTCAGATCATCTGAGAATCTCAGCCAAGTCAACCATCTTTCAACGCATGGTCCAATATGCATGGTTACTACGCTAATGCGCACACACGCATGCAAGATTGTCCATCTTCTATTAGAACCCATGGATCAACATTAATCGTATCCACCCATGAGTCTAAGAACTAATCGAAGTGATGAAAAATGGGCGGTATCTAGCTTGACTGAATTTACTTGCCTTTTAAATGTCCATTCTCACTAATCATTACTTGATCTTAATTTCAAATTATCATCTACAAATTCATGTAAAGATAGTTTCAATTCCGGTTTACATGTGCGTGATCAACTTATTATTATTAATCTTTACACATGTGGGTGATGATCTAATTAACATGAACTTATGAAAATTAAATCATACATTCAACCATACATTCATAAGCATAAATGTAAACTTGCTTTAGCTAGCCCGCTAACCTTACTGGAATAAACTAAAACCTATACTAGATCTTGTCTTTCCTCATTCTCCTGGACTCCCACATGCTCCACGCCTCCTCAGGGTTACAGTTCATCTCTTCGGTTCTTTTCGTCTTGGAGTTACGTAATTACACTTCATTTAGAATAAAATAAATGATGTGACACGCATGTCACAATTAAATTACAATCCAAAAGCAGCTCGCAGGTTGCAAACCGAAATTAAATTCTAAATTCGAGCTAATTTAGCAATCATGTTGCAAACACCGTGTTATCAAACAATCATGTTTTCAAACAAGCATGTTATCAAGCAAACATATTAATTCCAATTTTATCTTGATTTAAATCATAAAATACGATTTATCGAAATCGTTATTTTGAACCGGTTAATTTTTGAATTAAATCGGTTCACGCTCTAGTTTATCGAAACCGAACCGGTCTAAAACTTTAATTAATTCTTGCTGAAAATTCTGAATTTTTCTAGGTCGGTTCTGACCCAAATCCTTTCCGGTTTGATCAAACAAAAATTGACCCGAGGGCTAATTAGGGTTCGGAAAAAACCCTAGCTGCCAGGGCTGGCCGCGTCGTGACCGACCAGCCCGTTAGGGCTGGCCGGACCTGGTCGGGTCGTGGCTTTCCCCTGGTCGGAGCCGAGAGGCTCGGCCAGATCTGCCACGGGCAGATCTAGTCGGCCTTCCCGTTCCGGCCGATCGGCCCGTGGCTCGGCCGGGGTTAGCCTCTCGGCTAGCCGCGCCCTCCGCGGGTCTCGACCCTGATCTAACTTGATCAAATTTTAATTTTCAGCAACAATTAAATAAATTCCAGCGATAAATTCATTAACCAAAAACCATAGAATTTGCAATTTTAATTTCAAAACCCCGAAATAAATTGCAAAATTAAATCTAGCCTATCATGATCGAATACAAAATCATGCGTAACCAAGGCTCTGATATCACTGAAGAAATTATTTGAGGGTTCCAATCAATTAATTTCATGCCCATACAAGAAATTAACCTCAAAGTTCCATGTTTAATAAGGATCTTACATGATCATGAATTGATCATGAGATATAGGCTAGAATAAAATTATATAATTACCTCAATTTCAAATTTCTTTGTCACTAAACAGAATTCAGTGACCTCTAAAGAACGTCCACACAGGAAGAGCAATCCGGGGATACTCACAACGATCCTTACTAGAAGATTGAAACAAGCAAAATGGGTAGAGAGAAGGAGTGGTCGAATTCGGCCAAGAGAGAGAGAGAGAGAAAAAAAAGGGGGCTAGGGTTTTTGAAAATTTTTCCTTAATTTTCAGATCTGAAAATTTCCCTTATATAGCTCTTTTTAGGCAATAATTAATTAAAGGCCTTAATGGGCTTAAAGTCTAAAGCTTTTAATTAATTAATGTAGAGAAACCCATTCTGGCTTAGCCCAATCTGGCTAGGCCCTGTTTAGCTAAATTAATTAAATCTATTTATTTAGATTATAATTGATTGGTCCAACTAAACCGTTCTTGATTTCCGGTTTAATCCTAAACCGAAATCGGTATAATCCGTCTTAATTTATAACCGGATTTTGTCTCTCTTATAATTCCTCTATATGATTCCATCCGTTTTAATCAACCTTTAGTGTGTGACCCTCTAGGCTCATGACATGTCGTCGGACTGGTAAAATTACCATTTTACCATTTCCATCATGAGTGACCTCTAGCAAGACATCATGATTACCCAACGCTTGTGATTATCGAGCCTTCGACTTAACCTTGTCATACATGAATCTATCCTTTTATCCTCTTGATATCTTGACAACCAGGGTCACTAGGAATGCGTCTTTAGTTCTCCTTAGATAATTAAGGATACTCTTGACAACAATCCAGTGCTCCTGGCATGGGTTAGATTGATATCTGCTGGTACATCTTAATGCGAACGAGATGTTTGGTCTCGTGCAAATCATAGCATATATGATGGATCCCACAACCGAAGAATATGTGATCTTACTCATCTTGCTTAGCTCATCAGGAGTTTTAACACTTTGTTGTTTGCTAAGCTTAATGTCATGCCGCATGGGTATGTATCCTTCCTTAGAATCAAGCATTGAGAATCTTCTCAACACCTTATCTATGTAAGTACTCTGACTTAGGCCCAATATTCTTTTGGGTCGATCTCTGTAGATCTTGATGCCCAGAATGAAAGCAGCATCACCTAAGTCCTTCATCGAGAAACATTTCCCTAACCAACCTTTAACCTCAAGCAAGGTTGGGATGTCATTCCCGATGATCAGTATGTCATCGACATATAGCACTAGAAATACAATTTTACTCCCACTAGCTTTTTTATATACGCAAGGTTCACTTTCGTTTTTGATAAAACCGAATTCCCTTACGGCTTCATCAAAACGAAGGTTCCAACTCCGTGAAGCTTGCTTTAATCCATAAATGGATCTAAGCAGCTTACAAATCTTTCTGGGATTCTCTGGATCAACAAAACCCTCGAGCTGTGTCATATACACATCCTCTTTTAAGTTCCCGTTAAGGAAGGCGGTTTTGACATCCATCTGCCATATCTCATAGTCGTAGTATGCTGCTATGGCTAGAATGATCCAGATAGATTTGACCATAGCCACAGGTGAAAAGGTCTCGTCATAATCGATACCTTCGATCTGGCGATAACCTTTCGCAACCAGTCTAGCTTTATAGGTCTGAGGTTTTCCATCCATGTCGGTCTTAAGTTTATAGACCCATTTTCAGCCGATGGGTTTTATCCCAGGGGTTTGATCCACCAAGCGCTAGACTTGGTTGTCGGACATGGATTTCATTTCCTCATTCATGGCGTTCTGCCATTTTTTGGAGTCTGGATTGGCTAAAGCTTGTCTTTAGGTTTCTGGATCATCCTGATCCACCAACATCAAGTCATTTCCTTCAGTGGCTAGAAAGCCATATCTGATAGGAGCTTGACGAGATCTCTCAGACCTTCTTGGACCATCTGGAATAGGTGTGGGGATTGGTTCTCGATCAATGACCTCTTATGGCTCATGTATTTCTACATCCGGCATAGTGGGTTGTTCTGTATCTTCTTGAATTTCTTCAAGATGCACGGCACTCCCACTAGCACTTTTGGAAATAAATTCCTTTTCTAAAAATACCCCTCCTCGAGCAACAAAAACTTTGTTCTCGCTGGGTTTGTAGAAATAGTACCCCCTTGTTTCTTTGGGGTGCCCCACAAAGACACATTTATCTGATTTGGGTTCGAGCTTATAGCCTAGAAGACGCTTGACGTAAGCTTCACATCCCCAAATCTTAAGGAAATCTAATAAGGGTTTCTTCCCGTTCCATACTTCGTACAGAGTGCTTTCCACTGCCTTTGTAGGAGCCCGATTCAATATGAATGCGCCGTCTCTAGGGCATAGCTCCAGAAGGAGATAGGGAGGTCATCCTGACTCGTCATTGATCGAACCATGTCAAGCAGGGTCCGATTTCTCCGTTCGGATACACCATTCATTTGAGGTGTTCCAGGTGGAGTCAATTCAGAGAGGATCCCACACTCCTTTAAATGACTGTGAAATTCTTGGTCCAAGTACTCACCGCCTCGGTCAGATCAAAGCGCCTTTATACTTTTACAAGCTGGTTTTGTGCTTCGTTCTGGAACTCTTTGAACTTGTCAAAGGTTTCCGATTTATGTCTCATAAGATAAACATACCCGTATCTACTGAAGTCATCAGTAAATGTAACGAAGTAGTGAAAACCTCTTATGCATTAGTGCTCATAGGCCCACACACATAGGAATGTATGAGACCCAATAAGTCACTAGCCCTTTCACCTAAACCGGCAAAATGTGCCTTTGTCATTTTGCCCATAAGGCATGACTCGCATCTCTCAATTGAAGTGAATTCAAACGGATTTAGAAGTCCACACTTGTGAAGTGTTGAGATGTGTTTCTGGCCTATATGGCAGTGCCATATCACAGTCTTGTTTAAATCATCGGATTTAACCCTTTTGTTATTTATATTATAAATCGAGCTAGTGTCAGTGTTTTGAATATTAAGAATATATAAACCACCAACCAATGAAGCATTGCAATAAAACATATTATTCTTGAAAATATTGAAAATTCCATTGTCAATAGAAAAACAATATCCTTCCTTGTCTAGCAAGGAAATAGAAATAATATTCATGCGAAACGCAGATACACAATGAACATTGTTCAATAACAAAACTAGCCCACTGGGAAAACTGAGACTAATATCTCCTACTGCAGTTGTCAAGAGTTGATTGTCGTCACCAACTCGTAGGTCCGCCTCGCCCCTGCCTACTTCTCTTCTACTTCCTAGAGCCTGCACATTAACACAAATGTGAGATTCTGCACCGGTATTAAGTACCCAAGAATCTGAAGTAGATAAACTGAGATTGAGCTCAATAACAAAAATACATGATCCTGAAGATGTGGAAGCTCCACTCTTCCTAAGAAACAGCTTGTGTTTCTTACAATCCTTTTTCCAGTGCCCTTGTCCTTGGCAATAGAAGCAGATGACATCCTTCTTAGGATTCTCAACAGCCTTTGGAGTTGCTGGACCCATAGGTTATTGAATCTTCCCTGCTAGGTGCATAGGGTCCTTATCCTTGCCCAGGTTGGTTTTCTTGAAGCTCAATTGCTTGTTGACCATAAGAACCTCCTTGGACTTGCCCTTGAGATTCTTTTCAGGAGTCACGAGCATACCATGAAGCTCTGTCACAGTCTTATTCATGTCATGCATATAGTAATTTCCAACGAAATCACGATATGTCTCTGGAAGTGAGTGCAGCACAAAGTCTGCAGACATTTCCTTATCCACAAGATGACCGAGTCTAGTCAAGTATTCCAAAAGACGTTTCATCTTAAGGACATGGGGACTGACAGGAGCTCCAAAAGACGCTGGCTCAGTAGGTGGTTCCTGGGTAAGGATATAATCCTTACGTTCATGCTTGAGAACGAGTCTCAAGTTCCGGTCCCAATCGAGAAAGTTTACGTCGTTAAGCTTATCATGCTTGATTAGTGACCTAAGCGCGCTGTTACCAGAATGATTCGTGTTTGCCATTTTATATCTACACAGTAAACAAATTTTAATCAGTATTAATTAAAATTGAAGTTGGAGATTTAGTTATAAAACACTTTCTGATTCTAACTTTAGAATCTGAACCAGGATCATATCATACTCTCAATTGAAGTGAACGGAGGCTCACTGCTCCAATTGAGAGCATCAAGGTAGGAATACATCCATCTACAGGACCATGTAGTTCATGGCTAGGGTCTGTACTTGTAAGTACGTGGCATACCCTATACTGACACCCTAGGTCAGCCCTAGCTAACAATCGTAGACAAGTCTACCAAGCTTGAACTATGGATAGAACTAATGTGGCTACTACGCGGAGGCGCACGCACCCACACAGAACTACCCATCTCATCAAGACCTTTTCTCTATGAATGTTACACGGAGGCGTACCGACATCCATAGGGTCAAAGCCCTTTTGAGTGCCCAAACTTGGATGGTATCACGCTTGACTTGAAATTATTTGCGTTTAAGTGAATTATAAAAGTCAGATTGCATATCGATACAATCTTAATCTGGAATCATCAATTGCAAATCCATGCAAAGATGATCCTTTAGCATGTTACATGCAAGTATGATTAAATACCGGTTTTTAATCTTTGCATGTGGGTGATAGCAAATCATACATGAACTTGTATATTAAACTATCATACATTCATACATTCAATCATAAAAATGTAACGGTAAATATATGCATAACTAAGCCCATCTTAAGTTCCTAAGAATCTAGTAATACTGATCCTAAAGACCTGGTCTTCAAGATCCAGACTTGCTCATTCTTATGAACTCCCACTGGCTTCGAGCCTCCTCCAAATTTCGAGTCCTCCTTTTGACTTGCTTCTTGCGTCGGTCTTCGTGATTAAAAATTTAAATAAAATAAATAAATACAAATCACGACACGCAGGCCGTATTTAATACAACCCAAAACCAAGCAACACGCAAGTTGCAAAACCGAAATTAAAATGCAAGTCTAGAGGGATTAGCTATGCATCATGTGGAAAACATCATGTTATTAAAGATCATGTGAACACTCAACATCCTTATCAAAAAACAAAATTTCCAAATTTTATCTTTCTTAAGTGTGGAAAAAAAATCTGGTTTATCGAAACCGGACGGTTTAATTTAATAATTGAATTTTGAACCGGTTCTCGCTGGTTTATCGAAACCGAACCAAATCTGAAAATTAAATTTTTAGGGCTTCAAATTACTCTCGCGAACCGGCCGGTTCAGCTCTAATCTGGTCAAGCCGAACCGGCCTAACCGAGGTCGCCCGCGGAGGCAACCACGGTGGCCCGCGAGGGCTGCCATGGTCGCCCGCGGGGCTGACCGTGGTCGCCCACGTGGGCAACCATGGTGGCCCGTGATGGCTGCCATGGTCGCCCCTTAGGCAGACCCTGATCGCCCGTGAGGCAACCATGATGGCCCGCGAGGGCTCCCATGGTCGCCCGCGTGGGCAGATTGTGGTCGCTCGCGGCAGCGACCATGGTCGCTCGCGAGGGCTGCCATGGTCGCCCATAGGCGACCTGGTCGGCCCTTGGTGCCGACCATGGTCTGTCCTAGGGCATTCCATGGTCCACCAAGGGTCTCGACCTTGGTTAGCCATGGCTCGGCCATGGCTAACCCGAAACAGCCCAAAAAAAATTATTTTCCAATTTTTCAAAATCAATTAAATCTGAATTTTTTTTCAGTTACATGTATACTCAAGTGATGAACACATAAACAAAATAAAAATTCCAGAATTAAACATGTTGAATAAAATTCATAACAACCATCCTCTGATACCACTGAAAGAGATCACCATGGGTTCCAAACGTTAATTTCATGCAGCAGAGCCTTAAGTAACCATGGTGATCGAAAGAGACGAAGATTTTAATGAAAAATTTAGCATGTTCTTAACCTTTTCAAATATGAAAATTACCTTTGTCAATCGATGAAAACACAATGTAGTGTTTCTCTATTGAGTCCACACAAGCACAACAACCAAAAACCGGTTTTCTATCACACTTTTGCTATGAATATTTTGAGAATTTTGTGACATAAACAATGGAGGAATTCGGAAGAGAGGTTCGGCCAAGTCAAGAGGAATTAGTGGGGGAAGTTGCCGAAATAGTTAGAGAAAATAAGGGGAGATATTTTACAATTAATTTGAAATTAAAACTAAAAAATCTTAATTGAACTTCAAGATCAATTAATTGCATATCTTACCCTCTTAAACTTTTATTTGCACTTTTCACAATTCATCACTTAAACCCCTAAATGGGCTTTAAGCCCGTTTAACTAAAACCCAAATTAAACCCATTAAATTGAGTTCCAATTTCGGTTTAGATAAATCGGTTTAATTTCATCGAATTGATTTCTTCAACCGTCTGGTTAAAACCTTAGGCCAGAAAACTAACGCATCGTTTTCAATTTGACTGTATTGAAAACCTGATTCTCCCAATTTCCATCCATAATTATTTGTCATGTATCGTGGTTAATGCGTGTGACCCTCTAGGCTCACGAAAAGTTGGCAGACTAGTAAAATTACTATTTTACCCTTTCCATCATAAGTGGTCTCTAGCAAGACATTATGATTACCCAATGTTCGTGATTATCGATTATTCGACTTAACCTGTTATCGTACATGTCACTGTCATTTTATCAAACCGATATCCAGATTGATCAATAGGCATAGAATCGTCATCCTAATTTATCAATCACTGTTTCTTGATATCTGAGATGACTGAAAACTGATACTAAGGTATCACCTGCACGACCGTGCTATTCCTTCAGTCATACTCATCAAGTGGCCTAAACGGATATCTTTCTCATACCGAAGTATGAGTGATAAATCCCTCAGACGCCTTTCGAGTTCACTAATGCAATAAATATCCAAGCCAATCGAAGTCGTTATAGTTACCCTTTTACAGATAACGTTAGACTAGGTCAAACTTAGGTATTCGTTACACAGTGTACACAAAGACTCATTGGTCTTAGGATATAATGACAAGCTACGATCTGTGAGTATCTCATGACTGGATCTATGCAGCATACTCACAATCGAGTTGTCCGATATCATCGACCTGATGGTATCTATGATATAACTCCGACACGCACTTTGTCATGATCAGTAGAGCATGATCACAAGGAGTTAATCTCATACTGATCGCTTCAAAAGAAGCTTAGCTGATCAGGGATTTTATCGAATGCAATTCTTTCGGATCTATAGTTCTACTATAAGTGGTTACACACATTATGACATAGATCAAATCACATTAGATATATTACTACAACACATTAGTAATATTATACCTTTTATTATGTAGAAGAATGATGTCCGTTACAATATAGATTAAGGAGTTACATTGGACTAGGGCATAATCCTAATAATACAGTTTGGAGGTTTGGACCATTTTCCCCTGCTTTGTATTTGATACATACTCTCTCTCTCTCTCTCTCTCTCTCTCTCTCTCTCTCTCTCTCTCTCTCTCTCTCTCTCTCTCTCT